>SNQJ01S0086434.1:55250-88096 GCA_010110895.2 Picea sitchensis | reverse complement strand
TGGGTTAAGTGACCTAAAAATTGGCTAAGTGACCTAGAGGATAGAAGTATAAATAAGATAGAAATGGTCTCTTGTAGATCATCCTTTTTGTGGATCAATGGAGAGCTTCTTGTGAGAATATCTTTTGGAGTATTGATGGAGAGCTTCTTGTGAGAGCTTCTTGAGCATTTTTGGTGTCAAAAACTTGAGAATATTGAAGATCTGTAGGTGACTAAGGTAACCAAAGGATATATAAGCCTAATTTCATAGGTAAGGTGAAGAAAAGAGGGCTAGAATTCAAGGGAGGATAAATTCTTTTCGTGATGCTTTCTAAGGTATGTTATTTATAGGTCATCTCACCATTTTCGTAATAACGTTTTTTCTATAATGATTCAGATCATGATATTGATATGCCAATGAGGAAAAATATCCAAGTATATGTGGTAAACAATTAATCTTGCGGGCCGTTGTATTTTTGGATATACACTCTGTGGAAAATAGGGTTTGTGGCTAGTCTCGAAACTAGTCTAAAACAAGTGTTTCGGATAAAAATGTCATAAATTCTTCTTAACAGATCCAAATTCAATGAGACCAATTGTGTTGGTTAGATTATAGTATTTGGTATTATTTGTAACATTTTTATATCGATTCAACAAATATTACATGCGGGGCACGCTCTACAAGGTCGCTCTCTAGAATAAGTCAGAATTCAGCAAGGTATGCCATTTTTGCTATAAATCCTTTTCTGAGAGGTTCCAAGTAGTGACACCTGGAGGAAATACACAAAACACACTGAAGAACGTTTTGTATTAGTTTCATATCTTTATTCATTACATGTAAAAATTTATGATTATTTCAAGTTAGGGTTGTTGACTAATCCAAAACTAGTTATGGTTGAGACAAGCAGTTGATGAGTTGGCACATACATGAGGTGTATAGTTGATGATGTTGGTACATATTGATGATTGATTGTTGATTAGTAGTTGAAAAATGATTGGTATATACTTGGTACATGGTTGGATGCACTTGTTTATGGTACATGTTGATTACAGGTTGTTTGGCACAGGTTGGTGCATGGTTGATGCACTTGTTTGTGGTACAGGTTGATATATGTTGAGGATTGTTGCCTCATCTCAGTTGGTCCTGAGGGTGTAATATGAGTCTTGAATTATATATATGGTGCTCTTGTATAGTTGTACTCTATTCAGTTGTTGCTGAAAAACCCCAAGGATTGTAGTCTATAATAAAAAGAAAATTGTACACACATCTTGTGTTCTTTGTGTTCCTTATGGTGATGAATTGTTGATGATATATTGGTGATATATGTTGTTGATATGTGTTCACATATAAATGGTTATAAATGAAAACAATGAGTAATGAGTAAAATGTTGAATGCTAACTAATGAGTTTTGTGAAAGAGGGAAGTTTTGGGAAAAAGTGACCGACACTCATTCACCCCCCCTCTAAGTGTGGTAGGTGTGTCCAATAGTTTTTGGGTCTTGCAACCATTCTTGGCGAACATATTGGATCCAATATGGTACAATGAAGTAGAGATAAAAGAGGGACCCTTATTCTTCATACTTTCTAGAAAGAACATCAACAACCACATTTTCTTATTCCTTCTTGTAAATAATCTCATAATCATATCCAAATAGATTGGTCACCCACTTTTGTTGCTCTGGGGATAAAATTTGTTGTTCCATAAAATACTTGAGGTGCTGATGATCAATTTTAATTTGGAATATTTTCCCTAATAGATAAGGACGCCAGAGATACACAACATGCATAATATCCAACATTTCCTTTGCATATTTTTCTTGGCTCAAATGTTTCTCTGAAAATTGTGTGATAGTGAAGGCCAAAGGCCTGCCACCTTGCATGAGGACTACTCCAATTCCTTTCCCTGAAACATCACATTCCAAGACAAAATACTTTGTGAAGTCAGGAAGCTCCATGATAGGAGTCGTGCACATAGCCTCTTTCAAGGCGTGGAAGGATTGATCAACTATTGGATTCCAAGTGAAAGAATTGTTTTTAAGGAGAGCAGTGAGGCGTGTAGCAACATTTCCATAATTATGAAAAAACTTGCGATAATATCCCGTTAAAACCAACAAACCACACAATCTCTTAAGAGTTTTAGTGCAAGGCCAATCTTGCATAGATTCAATTGTCTTAGGATCCACCTATACACCATCCTTACTGACAATATGACCCGGGTACTCCACTTTTGAGGCTCCAAAGGAACATTTAGATTGTTTGAGGAAAAGTTAGTGATGAGAGAGTAGATGGAGAACTTGATCCACATGGGTGATATGGGTTGTCCAAGTTTTACTATAGATGAAAATTGTTAGAAAAATAGGATCGTGGACCAATAAAATAAAACAAATTCGGAAATAAAACATAGAAGATACACAATAAAATAGAGACATAGATATACGTGGTTCACCTAGTGTGGGCTATGCCCACCAGAGAAATTTCCAGGTCCTTCCTTTATTATTATCCAACAAATGAAGGGATACAACCTACAACAAACCCGTTGTAACTTCCTCTTCTTTCTCTCACAATCTCCTCACTCGGAATACAATATTCACAATGATGCATAGCCACAATAAATATCCCTCATAAAAAGAGGGTTTCCTTCTAGGGAAAAAAATCCTAACATAACTTCTACCGTCAGATCTGGGACCTTATAATGAACAGTCCATATTTATAATAAAATTACAATATACGTTTAAAAGGCAATTTTTTTTTCAGGAGCCTGCTTGCCCTTGGACCCCGCAGAGGGGGTAACCCCCCTCTGCACTCCCCCTCATGGAGGAGTGTGCATTCTTCTGGGGTGTAAAGTCTTCATGGGGTATAAACATGGCTGAAAACAAAGACGTCTGAATCATGAAGATAATCAAGCTCCACAACCAACAATATCCCACTTGGAGACTGATCTCAACAACTCCACCATTGTTGTATATGCTGGACTATGATCCTTCTTGGATCTGACAATTTTTTCATCTTCGTATTCATGCTTGAAGACCAACTGAAACTGAGCAGGAACTCACTTTCTCCCTGGTTATTCCCTTTGTTAACATGTCTGCAAGATTCAGGCTGGTGTGTATCTTTTCCAACTTCAAATGTCCATCTTTCAAGATAGATCATATGAAATGGTACCTAAGTTGTATATGTTTAGTCTTCGAATAGAAGAGGTGAGTTCTTCCCACAAGATGAATGACTTACTCTCACTTTCGGTACAAACTATTATTCTCCTTATTCTTTCCTATTTCCTCCATAAACCTTTGTAGACAAATAATTTCTTTACTAGACTTTGTAGTAGCAACATACTTTTCCTCTGTTGTTGAAAGTGCAACCTTTTGAAGTTTCAAAATACAACTTATTGTTGTTCCACCCTCGGTAAAACATACCACAATGGTGCTCCTCTTGCTATCTAGTTTATCACTTTCCATATCTGAAACAACATATTCGGTAGAACAGTTTCTAGACCTTCAAAACATAATGCATGAGTAGTACCTCTCAAATACACGAGAATCCATTTGTGCCTCCATTGTTCTTTACACGGTTTTCATATACTTGCTCAAAACTCCCTTTGCATGTGCAATATTTGGTCTTGTGCAAACCATCGCATACATCAACCTACCAATTTGTTGATGAATAGGACCAACATGTATTCCATCTCCTCCTTTATCTTGAGACACATTTATTTGGATTAATTTGAAATGGTGGACAAAGGTGTACTAAGCGGTTTTTCATTTTCATTAAACCTCTCCAACACCTTCTCTATGTACTCACCCTCGTAAAATTTCAATTTGATATTTTTCACATCTCTTGTTATTCTCATACCAAGGATTTTCTCAATTTGCATTTTTTCCTGTCTCTTGTTATTCTCATACCAAGGATTTTCTTTGCATCACCCAAATCCTTCATTGCAAATGAATTAGCTAATTTCTTCTTGAGCACATTTATAACCTTCATATTAGACCATGCAACAAGCATTTCATCTATATATAAAAGAAAGATAATATAACTTCCATTTTCTAGCCTTTTAAAATAAACACAGTGATCAGAATGACATCTACTATAACCTTGTTCTGTCATAAACCTGTCAAACTTCAAATACCACCGCCTTGGAGCTTGATTTAGGCCATAAAAACTCTTCTTCAACCTGCATACCAAATTTTCCTTCCCTTTGACCTCATACCCCTGTGGCTACTGCATATAAATCTCTTCCTCCAAATCCCCATGGAGAAAATCTATTTTTACATCTAATTGTTCAAGATGCAAATCTTCTACTGCCACAAGACTTAAAATAGTCCTAATTGAAGTCATTTTAACAATGGGAGAAAATATTTCATCAAAATCTATACCTTTCTTTTGTGAAAACCCCTTTACAACAAGTCTATCCTTGTACCACTTTTGGCCTCCATCTTCATCCTTCAACTTATAAACCCATTTATTCTACAATGCTCTTTTTCCCACAGGGAACTGAACCAAGTCCCAAGTCTGGTTATTTACCAAGGAATCAATTTCCTCTTTCATTCCTTTCTCCCACTTCTTTTTACTGTCTACCTGCATTACCTCTTCATAACATTCTGGTTCACCATAATCAGTCGACAATAAATAATACAATGAAGGAGAGTATCGTTCAAGGGGTCTACTTAACCTGATAGATCTTCTAACAACACTTGCAGGAGTTTGAGGTGAATGTTGATATTGTTGTTGTACATTTTGATTTTCTGGTACCTTTGAAATTTATTTTTCATTGATCTCATCAAGCATTGTGCATTCTGGTTTTTCTTTTTCCTTCTTATTTCCCCACAATCGATCTTTGTACATGACCTTCTCATTGAATATGACATCTCTACTCCTAATGATTTTGTTATTTTCATAATCCCATAAGTGATAACCAAAATCATTAACATTGTATCCAATAAAGGTACATGTCTTGGATTTTTCCTCAAGCTTTGTTCTATTTTCTTTATCAAAATAGACAAATGATTCAAAACCAAGAGTTTTCAAAAAAGAATAGTTTACCTTTTTACCTGTCCATGCCTCCTATGTAATTATACCATCCAAAGAGCTTGGAGGTCCTCTATTTATTAAGTAAACAATAGTATCTACATCGTCTTCCAAGAAATGTAAGGGCAAACCATCATGCAATCTCATACTCCTTGCATTCTCCATTATTGTCTTGTTTATCCTTTTTGACACACCATTTTCTTGGGGTGTTCCTGGAACTGTCTTCTGTCTACCAATCTCATGGTATGAGAAGTAATCATCAAAATCCTTGCTGCAATATTAACCTCCATTGTCTGATTTGAGACACTTCAACCATTTTCCTGTCTCATTCTTAACCAAATCTTTCCATTTCTTAAAAGTATCAAAAACATCATATTTTTTTCGAATGCAATAAACCTAAGTTTTTCTAGTTGCATCATCAATAAAAGTAACATAATAATGAGATCCACCAAGAGATCATACATGAGTTGGTCCCCATACAGTTGTATGCACAATCTCTAACCTTTCACTCTTCTTTTCTTTTTTTGACTCTGAGAAATCTGTCTCTCTTCTGTTTTCCATAAACACAATGCTCACATAAATCCAAATCAATTTGTTAAAGATCGAGAAAAAAAATTCTTTTGTGAAGTATTTGCATCCCCTTCTCACTCATGTGTCCAAGCCTATGATTCCACAATGTTGTATCTACTCTTATATAAGCTAAAGATATAGAAGAGTTAGCATTACTAATACATAAATACAATGTACCTACCTTCTCTCATTTTTCTATCACCAATGATCCTTTGGTGACCTTCCACACCTTATCTGTAAATATGCATACAGAACCTTCACTTGCCAAATGCCCTGTTGAAAATAGATTTTCCTTAGATATGAAACATGTCTTACCTCTTTCAACAACCACTGGTTTCCATTGCTTTGGTTTATTTTTACCTTTCCCATTCCAACAATTTTGCATGGTGCATCATCACCCAAATGAACCTGTCCAAAATCACCTTGAACATAGTCTAGAAAGTGTTTCCTATGGGCTGTGGCATGAAATGAAGACCCTGAATCTACTACCCAAGACTCCAAAATATTATCTACAGAAAGAATCAAAGAATCTTGTAATGCATCAACTATTACATTTGCTTCCTATTTTTTCTCCTACAGTCCATCTCTTTGTTTATTTGGAGCTATGCAGTCTTTCTTCATATGTCCTTTCTTCCCATAATTCCAACACTCTATATTTCCAAATCTAGAATTGCATATTCCCTTCCTAGAATTCTCGCAGTTCCCTTAGCCCTTTCCTCTATCTTTTGTCTTCTCTTGTTCTCCATGTTCAACGCATTACCTGATGCCTCACCTGTGCTTTTCCATCACATTTCCTCACTAAGGATAACACCAACAACATCATCAAATTTTAAAGTATTTGAACCAGAGACAAAGTTACTTACATCCATGACCAAGCCATTCCATATTTCTGGAAATGAACACAATATTAGAAGAGCCCTGACCTCATCATCAAATTCCACTTTTAAAAAACTTAGTTGATTAGTAACCATATTAAATTCATTTAAATGATCTTCATCAGACCCACCTTCTGACATATTCATATTAAATAATCTCTTCATGAGAAATACCTTATTGGACACTAAGGTTTTTTCATACAGTTTAGCCAATGCATCCATCATCTCCTTCGTTGTCTTTTCTTTCGAAATATTGAAATCCACTGACGCTGCCACGATCACTCGTATCGTTCCTAGTGCCTTTTTTTCAAGAACCTCCCATTCTTCATCCTTCATGGTCGTCGACTTCTTTGCTATTCCACCCAATGGTAGGAATAGATCCTTCCGATATAAATAATCTTCCATCTGCAACTTCCATAACTAGTATTTTTGGCCATTAAATTTCTCAACCCTAAACTTTCCATCTTCCACCATTTCTCTCACTTGAACTGGGAACCCTCTTTTCCTACAAGTTACCTTTTACTCTGATACCAGTTTTTAGAAAAATAGGATCGTGGAGCAATAAAATAAAACAAATGCTAAAATAAAACACATAAGACACACAATATGATAGAGACACATATATACGTGGTTCACCCAGTGTCAGCTACGTCCACCAGAGAAATTGCCAGGTCCTTCCTTTATTATTATCCACCAAATGAAGGGATACAACCTACAACAAACCCGTTGTAGCTTCCTCTTCTATCTCTCACAGTCTCCTCACTCAGAATACAATATTCACAATGATGCATAGCTGTAATAAATTTCCCTCATAAAAAGAGGGTTTCCTTCTAGGGAAAAAAACCCTAACATAACTTCTACCGTCATATCTGCGACCTTATAATGAACGGTCCATATTTACAATGAAATTACAATATACATTTACAAGGAAATTTTTCCTTCGGTGGCCCGCTTGCCCCAAGACCCCACATAGGGGGTAACCCTCCTCTGCACTCCCCCCTTTGGAGGAGTGTACATTCTTCTGGGGTGTAAAGTCTTCATTGAGTATAAACACGACTGAAACAAAAGACCCATGAATTAGGAAGATAATTAGGCTCCATAACCAACAATAATATCATCAAAGAAAACTAAGACAAAATGATAGAGAAAAGGAAGAAAGGTATGATTTGTGAGACTTTGGAAAGTGGAGGGAGAATTACACAGGAAAAAGGGCATTACATTTAGGGACTTAACCTTCCTAACCCCTCACACAAGTAGAATAATATATTTTCCATGTAATAAATTATGATATTAATAAGGCTTAGTAATAAGGAAGAATAAGTCAAATGTAAGAATACCTAATAGAAGCTTCCGCTTCTAGAAAGATCTTCCTCTAGATTTTTATTTTAGTAGATAGATTTAGTATAAATAGGAGTATAGGGCATGAGAAGTCTTATATTGAGAATTATTATAATAGAACTTTGATCTACTGGAGGCTTCCCCCTCGAAGAGGCAAGTGAACATTGTTTCCTATCAATAACAATATTATTTTGTTGTTGTGGTTCCATATAATTTGTTGTTCCATTGTTATTCTATGAAGTATTTATGTTTCCTATTGCTATTCCACCGTTATCATCTATAGTATTTCTCTTTTTGGATTTTATAATATATTTGGTACCTAACAAGTGGTATCAAATCATTTTCCTTGGTAGAAACTGTGGGTAATTTGTTTTCAGAGTAGAGACATATTCCAATGTCTTAAATCTACAATGTTCAGTCGTTCAATGCATAAATCCATTGTCAGGGAAGCATACACCCAGGAACTACAAGTGGTACTCAAGCGCACATTGTTGGCCACCCTTGTAACCCTTGTTGGTACCCCTTTGAGTGGTAGCACATCAGACAACACTTGTATACAGATTGTCCTAGATATCCCAAATCCCTCCGTAGATAAACCGATCATCCATATAACTACTATAGTGCCATCGAGAACATCACTTGAGAAGATACTCTCTAGTACCTGGGTAATCAAGTAGTACAAATAAGGGTACAATATAGCCTCCTTAGTTGGTGCCCTGAGATATTGGGTCAAGTACTACTATTTGACCCCGCATGTATATCAGAGAGATATAAAACAAGGAAACCCCTTGTCTGTAGGCACCCTAAAAACCCTAACCCTTGGGATGAAAACAAAACAAAAAAGCAACAAACAAGATATATTTCCATGCAACCTTGCTTCCTGCATTTTGGTTGCAAAATTACTACATACTTTTTCCTGTCAAGAATTTGATCATTTCACCATTGTAATATTATTTAGATAAGAGTATAACTCCGCAAGAAAAAAAAAGTATGGGGCCCTCCTGCACCCTTGTTTGAGACCTAGTTCATTGGACTCATGTTTTCTTCCTGATCGTAGTGATACCTATCATTTTTATCCTTTTTTTCTTCTTGTGGTCTTGACCCCGTCCCTGCCCACTTATTTGGGACTTATATAATTGGATTCCACTTTTCGCCATGATCGTTGTGATACCTATCATTTTCAATTTTATTTTTTTTACCTCGTGGACCCACCCCTCATTCCCTCATGGCTCCCACCCGCCAAGAAGAAACCAATTAGAAACTGAGTATTGACCTTATTTTTTTTCAAGCCCAAGTAAATCGAGACATTTTGATCCTTCATGCCAAAATGGACCACATTCAGGACCAACTCAGTAGTGAAATTAAGGAAGTCAATTATGCTCTACACCAATTCATCAACAAATTCCAGGGTCCTTCCTCCTCTAACCCACCACTCTATATTGAAGGTGTTGAATCCAACCAACCTCTACACTTTCATTCCAACTACATCCCTCGTGACCCCCATATTCCCCGAGTCGAGGTAAACAAATTTGATGGATCAAATCCACAATCTTGGGTTACTTAGATGGAACATTATTTCTCCCTACATTGTATCACTGATGAATTAACCAAGATTCATTATGGAATTCTCTATTTGGATATGGAAAGATGGAAATGGTGGAAATGGCATCAAAATGCACACCAAGGGTATGTTGCTTGGTCACAATTTGTTGCAGAGTTGTATGAACACTTTGACATGGACAACCACCATTTAGGACATATGACCAAGATGAAACATTGGAATATTTTATTACTTCCTTTGAGCACTTGGCTTTCCAAATGGAGGGCATGCAAGATTTAATGACATATGCTTTCTTCAAGGAATTATTTATAAGTGGCCTAAAATATGAAAATTCATGGCCGGTCATCATGAAACTCCCTAGTCTTGGTTAGAAGCAACTAAACGTTCTAAGGAAGCACAATAGGTCATCTTGTCCCTAAGAAAAAAAACCACCTTTATTCCCTTCCCTAAACCCAACACCCCTACCCCTCATACCACTTCTCTCAAGGTCCAAAATTTAACATGGGTGGAAATGGTTGAACGCACCAGCTCAGGGTCTTTCTATGAGTGGCGATGATAAATACTTCTCGGGAACAAGTGTAAGAACAAAAACATGGCTGTAATGGGGATGTTTTAGAAGAGGAAGATGTTCTTAGGTGCCAGGCTACCTCCACTAGGCGATATTACCCTCTAATCTAAGGATTGAACCATTGATTTCTATAAGATGCACTCCACGGGTTCTTTGCTCCCCAAACCCTCAAATTGGTTGGCTACATCAAACATCGCAAAGTCACCATTCTAGTTGGCGTTGGTACCACCATATTTTTATTCATTGTTGCATTTCCAAAATTCAATTTCTATATGGTCATTCAATAATTTCCAAATCGCTGATTGTTAATGGGGGTTCCATGTGGAAATGTAAGGCGTTATGAAAATGTGTGCCTCCAAATTTGATCCGGATTTTATAGTGAGCAGAAATGAATTCTGATTATTAATAGGTGCTTAACGAAATACTTGAGGAGATCTGATGTTGGTTTTCTATTAAAATAGCGAAATAAAGTGAAGTAAAAATCACGGTGAACAAACTGTTGGAATGGTGACTATCTCACGAGAAGATATGTGATGGTTACTTGCATTCTCAAGAAGATGGATTTACAATGAGGCTCACGAGAAGGCCTTTTACAATAAAAGCAGGGGAATGCCAAAGTCCTAGACATCCAAAAGCCTAACCCTAGGAGATGAAATGCAAAGTCATGTGGGCCCCAGTTTGGGTGGTTAGTTGCATCAACTTTCAGGGGTCGTAACTTTTACATACGATCTCCGTTTAAAGTGTGATAGCTCGTTGGAAAGATCTATCAAAGGAACGCTACAACTTTGGCGAACAACATCGATCCCTGATCCATGTTGCTCCAGATTTCAAAAAACATGGTTTAGGACCTCAAAATGGCCGGAAGTTAAAGCTGCTAAAAATAGTAAGAATTACAAAATTGTCGGAAACATGTTTTGGGCCGGTTGGAGAAGGCGGGTGGCCACTTGGAAGTATCCCACTGGATCAATCCTCCCTCATAGAGCAATGGTCTCCAATGCGTTGAGTTCCCATTAGATGGGGAAATTTCTTTGGGTGGCCGGGTGAGCCACTTGCCTTGAAAGTGCGGGGAGGCGCCTGCTTTGTGACTCGATAAAAGTTGGATCCTTTGTTTGAGTGCCCTTTATAAATGCGTCCACAATCGTGTGGATGCATTGTCACGGTCGGGATTGAGCTCACATTGGTGTCATTTGTTACGCTACCGAGGTGTCCAATAATGAACAGAAGTAAAGTGAAGGAGATCCGGTGAACAGGTGCCGTGGTCAAGAAGGAAAGGAGGAATGTTGAGCTCAAAGCATTATCCCCCACGACCTCGGTGATAATGTACGGCCCATAGCGGGTGAAGCGAAGCTTCGATGGGGTCGTAAAGGCGTTAACTACGCAAGTGCAACCAAACTTTGTAGCCAACTTGAAACTTATGCGGCACCCGATGTTGATCAGCTCATTGTTTACTTGTCATTGAACTACATGGGATATCTGAACTTGTTGGCCGAATAATGTTTTGGATTAAAACTCTATGAGCAAGGTGGCTATCAAACCGGTTGGAGCGGGGAGATGGAAGTCAGTCGAGGTGACCGCAGAAGGAAGTGCAACATCTATGGGACCCAATGGTTGGATCTAGCCCACTTGAAAGAGTGATAGTGGTGAAAAGGAGCTAATAAAGGCTCGGTTAGCTATGTTGGACATAGGGAGAGCTCTCATCCATGCGGGTTCTTGGAATTATACATCACGAAGGATATGCACAATCATTGATTTACAACCTCAGTTTAATACATCTATGCAGGGGTGGAAGGCCGTGGATTGTGGTGAAAACTTGGTATCCGGCTGATGACCGGAGGCTCGACCAGAGAATGTGCTGAGAAATATAGTATCCCGATCTGAGACAATGGTTTGTAGTATCCCAAAATGGACCCACAGTTGTTAGAATAAGATATTGGCAGTATATGTTGTTGTGATTCTTTTCTTGTAGGGTGTCAAAACTACCATTTTATAGAATTGATCAACAACCAAAAAAGCATATTCATTTCCCCACTTGGTTGATGATATGCCTGACATGTAGTCCATTGGATGGATTCCCATGGCACATTAGGAGTAGGAAGAGGGTGTATAGGCCCTGTTTCTTGGTGAAATTACGGTTGGCAATAAGCGAGCCCGATGCAAGACTGATATACTGGAAGCCTCACTGTAGGTTTAGGCCGGTAGGAAATGTTTACGTAACGCCATGCTTGTCTTTCAACGCAGAAATTAATCACGCCACCCGGCGTAGTGGGCTTCCCGGATCATCTTCGCTCGCTTGCTTAATGGAACAGTTAGCCCGAGGCGACACAACAACCATCCACGAAGATGAAATTATCGACAGTATGTTACCCAACATTTGGTAGATGGTGGCCCAATCGGAGATTACATCTCATAGAGTTGGGGCCATCCGGATGTCTCATGGCCTTGTGAGAGTCTACAAAGCGTGGTGAGTGCGGCGGCGATTATAGCGAGAATTGTCGGCGGTAGCGATTGGTGCTCTGTTTTATACTTGATGTTGAGTGGAATTCTTTCGCGTGGACCACTTTGATGCGATCGATACGCAATTTTCCACATTGTTTGCATGAGCTACCCGGTAGCTTATGATCCGGTGTGGATGATTGTCTCCTTCCCAAAGAATGTAATGTCTCCATTGGCATGCTTGCACAGTACATTTCTTTATTAAATTAAGTAGAGGGTACTTCACCGGACCGGTATACGATAGTGTCTCACTATGGTAGCATGCCACCAGGGGTAGCCCGTCTTGAAACGGCTGACATGATGCGACATGTCGATCTCAAAGAGTACATTGCGGGTTTAGTAGTGGCGATGCGGGGCTGACACAAGCGCTGCTTCAAATCATGAATGCTTGTTGTTGGGACCGGCCCCAACGCAAATTTGCCTTACCACCACCCTGTTTATTTGGTGAGGCCCAAGCAATATGGGAGAAACCAAACACGAACTACTGTGTTAGAAATTAGCAAGTCCCAAGAAGCTCGAAAGATCGGTTAGTGTGGTCGGTGCTGGCCAGTCACGGATGACTTGGATCTTGGGCTGAACACTTGCATCATCTTACGTCCAATGATGGCAATTGTGGACCCTGTCCATGCCGAAGAGCATTTTCGGGTTGGCGTATGGCTTGTCTTTACCCTTGGTGTCGCGAGAACACAAGATATCGCGCAAGTGTTAGAGCCCAGAATCTTAATAAATTAGAATGTCATCCGGATACACCACTACAAAGGTATTGGTGAATGAGTGAGGATATAGTCCATCATCCTCAAGAAAGTGGGCATTTATTTGTCAAACCAAAGGGCATGACCAACCATTCAAAAAGATCCCTTCCCTTTGACTTGGCCGGTCTTCCTTGTCCGTCTACGTTCTCCGGGACTGAAGGTGGTAGCCCGGACTTTGAATCAATCTTGCGTGGCCAGGCCCCAGAGTAGGTTGATCAAGGAGGTCATCGATTGAGGAGTCAGTGCGGTTTCAGCGGTGGTACAGTCGAGCCGTGTAATCAATACAGTGCTGGGGTTCCATCTTTCTTGTACGGCGGTTAGGCTCCCACAAGGTGATGAGCTAGAGCGGATATTACTTACTTAATGGAGAAAGTTCTTGGATTTGTCAGCTTGATCTCCTCATTCTCTAACAAAGAAGCGCTTGATAGGCCATTGGTGTGATTACCTTAGGGGTCGGATCGATGGGGTGCTTGACACGAGGTGCGGAGGTACCCACAGGGGGAGATATATGAGTATTCTTCCGACCTTATCTACTTGCTTACAATAGCGTGGTAGGAGAGGAATTATTGTGAGATCCCCAGATGTAGGCTGTGATCTTTAACCTCGAGGCCGAATCCGCGAAGACAAACTTCACTGTCGAGATGACCTTCACATTGCCATGAGGAGATCAAGGAAATAGCACTAGGTGAATGCTTGCCGCCGGGTATACAGTACAATTTCTTGTTCAAAGTAATAATAACACTCTGAGGGCCTGAACTCATACTCTGACTGGCCGTTTCCATAAATAAGGTTGGTAAAGAACATCACAAACTTCCAAGAGGGCAGCATCACACAATACCTCATCTTTGGGGGCTTGATGTGGAATGCACTGACCGATCGACCTTGTTAGGCGGCGAGTCGGCTTCCTTGGCGAACCATCAATGGTGTGGAGGTTGTGGGTGTGGTGTTGTTAGCCGGGTCAACAGCGACCTCTGAGATGAGGAGTTCTTTTAATGCAGCTATCCACGATGAAGTCTGTTGAGGGTGCCTTTACATGCAGCTGGTGGAGGCTCTGTGCCAGCTGTCACGGTTCACTGAACTGATGTAGTGGCGGCAATTGCTTGGGTTCCCTTTGTGATAATCGAGTCACTTCCCATACGAGTTGTCTGGGTCGAATGCATACGGTCGAGAGGCTTTCATAAATCCTGCTTTGGTAGTGATCCGGTGTGTTATGCCAAGGGAGCTCCTTATGGAAATTAGCACCACTTCCGGTATCCTTCTTTGTCTTTTCCGGTGTCCTTCTTTGCTTGCGTCTTGTCTTTGGTTGTCTTACGTGCTGTCCATCTTTGCTCGTCCTTTGTTGTTGATTGGGTTGGGGCTCTTTGCCAGCTTTTGTTGTGAGGGGTTTCCCGGACAAAATTGTGACGTCTTTTGACGGGCTTACGCTTTCCGATTTTGGCCGAAGCATATCGTTGAAGTGGCATGAGGATGAGATGTCGGAGAAATTCCATTTCGGTCTACGGATGTATCTATCTGAGAACACCCGATACTTGAGTACCGGATGTAAATGCGGATAACGATACCCATCTTGAAGTGCAAGGTATGGAAGATGTTGTGAAATGCAGGCGCTGCTTGGTCTCTTTCTTGCAGCGGTGTGGTCCATTTGGTATATAGGTCGTCATAACTTCCGACATATTAGTATTGTTCCTTAATAGCATCCACGAAGGAAGAGTTGAATGGTGGTGAAAATAATAGAGGGTTTCACCGGTTCCTTTGCTCTGAAGTTCACACCAGTCCTTGACATGGGTAGCGGCTTTGAGGAGCATAAAAGTAATCTTTTCTCTATTAATTTATGAGCGAGAAAAATACCCTTCTAGTAGATTCAACCAGCGTACGAGCATCCGCATCTATCGACCTTCAAATATGGGAATATCAAAGTTTATTTGTACCTTGAAGGGGTGGTGCCTCGGATTGAAGAAGATGCTTACGCTGGCGGTAGTCGTAGAAGGATTTCTTGTCCATCATCTGGATTTCCTCCCATTTAGCGTGAGGGCTTTCGAAATCAGCGGTTTGAAAGGATATTCTGTCCGATCATCTTTCTTTTCCCACGCCATGGGAGGTCGGCTTGGGCGTCACGAGGCTTGTCCTCAAGGGAAAATAGCTCGATACCCAACTTTTTGTACTCTAACCTAGTTGGGGACATGCATTAAGATGACAAGGCGAACCCGGCTCGATACCAACTTGTCCGATTTTATGAAGCTGACGAAATGAATCTGATTATTAGTGCTTAACATGAAAATACTTGATAAATTAAAAGCTGGTTTCTATTAAATAGCGAAAGAAATAAAGTGAAGCTGTAAAAATCTCGTGAAACAAACTGGCGGAATGGTGGCGGCTTATCCTGCGAGAAGAGATGTGGCCAATGATGCATAAGAAGATGGACAATGAGGCTCGAAGCCTTTTTACAATACTTGAGGAGTCTCAAAAGTCCTAGACATCAAAACCTAACCCTAGGAGATAGGCGCCAAAAGAAGTCATGTGGGCCCGGATTGCGGGTAAGTTGGTGCATCAACTTCAGGAATTAAATAACTTTACATCACGATCTCCGTTTAGGTGTATGATGGCTCGTTGGAAATATCTATCGAGAACTACAACTTTTGGTAGAACAACATGAATCTGATCATGTTGCTCCAGTTCCCCAAAACATCGTTTAGAGACCTCAAAATGGCCACGAGGAAGTTAAAGCTACTTCAAAACATCGTTTAGGGCCTCAAAATGGCCCCGGAAGTTAAAACTGCTAAAAATAGTAAATTACCAAAATTGCCAGAAACATGTTTTGGGCCAGTTGGAGAAGGTGGGTGGCCACCGATATCCACCTGGATCAAAATTAGTCAACATCACCTGAAATCTCATATGTTTTCTATTGAAATGGGTGGTTGTGACAATGTACTAGTGATCCAGGTGGATATTGGTGGCCACCCACCTATTCCACGAGGTCGAAAGACAATTTTCCATCTTGGTAGTTTTTTAGTATCTTTTTGGGTTCCAAACTTCTGGGGTCGTTTTGAGGCCCTAAACGATGTTTTTTGGGGATTTGGGGCCCAGATGACTAGGGCCAGTAGAAATTTGTTCTTCTTGGTTATACCTTTCCAATGGTGTATCAAGCACCCCAAACGAAGATCGTATGCAAAAGTTATGCCCTCGGGAAGTTGACGTATCAACTACCCCCATTGGGGCCCGGAAACCTTTTGGATTTTCATCTTCCAGGGTTAGGGTTTTGGATTTTATTTATGTTAAATAGGCCTTTGGAGCCTCATTTTAACAATCATCTTCTTGTGAATGCGAGTAGCCATCACATCTCTTCTCAAAGATAAGATTCCACCATTCTAGCGAGTCTTTCACTCTGTATTTTTACAATATTTGTACATTTTGCACATTAATAAAAATTGTGTATTACTGTATATCTTTTCCTCTGGTTATATTTCCGATATATCTTTGTTATATTTTTGTTTCTCTTTCAATATCTATGTATATTTTTGTGTCATATCTCTGCTCTCATTTTGTGCTGAAAATAATCTGGACCAACTTGGTGCAGAATGGTTACACACTCTCATCCCTATCACCATGGATTTCCAAAAATTAACCATGAAATTCCATCAAGAGGGCCAACAACACCATTTCCAAGGCATCACAATAGGGTGACCATGGAATCATAGAGATCATCAATTCCCACCGAATGGAAAAGATCCTAAAAAAGTTTCATTCTGGCATTATTTCCCAACTTCATGCCATTTAGGAGGTTGAGGCACCCTTTGTACATCATGGCCTCCAATCTATCCTCTCCCAAAACTAAGTTGTGTTTCAAACCCCTAGGGACTTCCACCTTCTCGTGGTGTCTATGATCATTCCATTCCTATAGTTCTTGGAGGTCTTACTCCAAATGTTCTCCCTTATTATCATCCCTTTGCCCATAAGAATGAAATTGAGAAGATTTTTCAAGAATTGTTAGAAGTTGGTGTCATCCATCCCAGTACTAGTCCCTATTCTTCTCCAGTAGTCATGGTACTCAAGAAATAAAGGTACTTGGTGCATGTGTCTTGATTTTAGATCTCTCATTAAACTCATCATCAATGAAAAATTTCCCATTCATGTCATTGATGACCTTTTGGATGAATTAAGTGGTGCTCAATATTTTACCAAATTTGATCTCCACTCAGGCTACCACTAAATTCATATGAAAGAAGAAAAAATTCCCAAGACAACATTTATAACTCATGAGGGTCACTATGAGTTCTTGGTTATGCCATTCAACCTTTGTAATGATCCCTCCACTTTTCAAAGTCTCATGAATCATGTCTTCCTTCCTTTCCTCCGTCATTTTTTCTTAGTTTTCTTTGATGATATTCTCCTCTATAGAAAAACTTGGCAAGCCCATCTTGCCCATGTGAATCAAGTTCTCCAGCTACTATCTCATCACAAACATTTTCTTAAGCAGTGTAAATGTGATTTTGGTGCCTTTAAAGTTGAGTACCTGGGACATATTGTCGGCAAGGATGGTGTCTGGGTGGATCCAAAGAAAATTGAAGTTATGAAGGAATGGATGCACTCGAAAACTATTAAAATTATATGTGGCTTCCTGGGTTTGACATGATATTATCGCAAGTTTGTTAAGAATTATGGAAAAATTGTAGACCCCTCACAACGCTCCTTAAAAAGAATGCTTTCAGTTGGAATCCAACAACTGACCATGCCTTCCAAGGTTTGAAAACGACTATGTGAACTACTCTGGTTCTGGGTCTACTTAACTTCAACAAGACCTTTGTATAGGAATGTGATGCTTTGGGGAAAGGCATTGGCGTTATTCTCATGTAAGATGGAGGACATTTGTCTTTCACCAACAAACAATTGTCTGAGCACCATTTGGGCCAATCCACCTATGAAAAGGAAGTGTTCGTTATTCTTCACGTTGTGGATATCTGGCATCCTTATCTCTTGGGGAAATGATTCCAAATAAAAACTTATCATCAAAGCCTCAAGTATTTTCTGTAATAAAGAATTTATTTCCTGGAGAAAGAAAAATGGGTAACCAAGCTATTTGGATATGATTATGATCTCATCTACAAAAAACGAAAATAAAATGTGGTGGTTGATTCCCTTTCTAGGAGATATGAAGAAGACATATCTCTTTTTTCCCTCTCTTTCATTGTCGCATATTGGCTTAAGGAGGTTCACCAGGATTGGTTGCAAGATCCAAAACTTTTAAGACTAATCCAAACAATGTAGCAAGATCCATATGCTTCTCCAGGGTACTTATGGTACCAAGACGAGCTCTTTTATAAAGGTCACTTGTATTTAAGAAAATAGTCAAACCTTAAATCCACCATTCTCTTTGAGTTTCATGCTTCACCTACAACGGGACAAATATTTTTTTTTCTAGGATGATATGAAACAATACATTCTCACCTTTGTGGTTGAATGTGATACCTTTCAATGCAATAAGGGAGAGACAATAAAATCCCCAAGAACAATCCAACCGCTTATGATCCGAACTACTATTTGGACATATATTTCTATGGACTTCATTGTTGGCCTACCTAAATCAGGAAATAAGTCAGTCATCATTGTAGTAGTGGATTGTCTTTCCAAATATGCTCATTTATGTGCTCTTCAACACATGTTCACTACCTCCACAGTCGCTCAAATTATTATGGATCGTATCTTCAAAATCCATGGAATGCCTCATTCTATTTTTTTTTACCATGATCCCACTTTCACCAGCACTTTCTAGAAATAATTGTTTCGACTCCAGGGAACCCAATTACATCTCAGCACAACATATCATCCTCAGATTGATAGTCAAAACTGAATTTGTCAATGAGTGTTTGGAAACCTATTTGAGGTGTTTTGTATGTGACATAATAAATTAGTGGGTTCAATGGTTACCCCTCTCTTAATGGTGGTACAAAACTTCTTACCACACAACCACTCACATGACTCCCTTTGAAGCCATTTATGGACACCCTCCACCTTCAGTTGTATCATACATGACCAGTGTCTCCAAGGTTTATTAGGTGGATCAAACTCTTATAGTTCGCATGGCTATCCTCCATAATCTCAAAGAAAATTTGGACATGGCTTATAATCGCATGAAACAACAAGCAAATCAAGGTCGTTTTGAACGTGAATTTGTTGAAGGGGACCAAGTGTTTCTTCATATTCAACCTTATAAGTAGACTTCACTCAAAACCCAACAAGGTCAGAAACTTGCCCCCAAATTCTATGGTCCTTATTGTAGTCTCAAGAGAGTGAGGTTCATGGCCTACCAGTTAGAGTTTCCCAGTCACTCTAAGCTCGACCATGTTTTTCATGTTTCTTGCTTAAAGAAAGTGATCAACACTAAGTGCCATAACCAGACCAGTCTACCTGAGTTGGATGAATACGATTTCATTTGGTTACAACCACAAGCAGTATTGGACTAGCACGAGCATCATCTCCTCCAACACACTATCAAGGAAGTTGTATTTCAGTGGAAGGACACACATCTAGAAGATGCCACCTAGGAGTCAACTATCATTCTGCAGCAATTCCCCCATCTCAAGCCTTGAGGAAAAGGTTGTTTTTAAGGGGGAGGGCATGTTAGGGACTTAACCTTCATAACTCCTCACATAGGTAGAATAATATATTTTCCATGTAATAAAGGTTGATATTAATAAGACCTTGTAATAAGGAAGAATAATTCAAATGTAAGAGGACCTAATAGAAGCTTCCACTTCTAGAAATATCTTCCTCTAGATTGTTCTTCTAGTAGACAAATTTAGTATAAATAGGAGTGGAGGGAATGAGAAGTCTTGTCTTGAGAATTATTTTAATATATCTCTTCTCTGTTGTAGGTTGCCCCCTCAAAGAGGCAAGTGAACATTGTTTCCTATCAATCAGGTATTATTTTAGTGTTGTGGTTCCATACAATTTGTTGTTCCGTCATTATTCTCTGTAGTATTTTCATTTCCTATTGCTATTTCACTGTTATTATCTACAATATTTATCTTTTCTCCTATTATAATAGATATGGTACCTAAAAATTACCAATAACTCATAGTGAACATCATGAATTGTAAATGAATCCATGGGAATGTCTTCCTCTTTCATACAAATTTGGTGGTAGTAAGAATGAAGATTAAGTTTAGTAAAGTACTGAGCACTGCTCAATTCATCCAATATATAATCAATGATAGGAATGGAAAATTTTTCTTTGATGGTGAGTTTGTTGAGGGCAAGAAATTTTGGACACATGCTCCAAGTGGATTCTTTCTTGAGTACCATGACCACATGAGAAGAATAGGGTCTGGTACTAGGATGGATAACACATGCATCAAGCAATTCTTGAAATTTTTTCTCAATTTTATTCTTCTATTCAAAGGGATGACGATAAGGGAGAACATTGGGAGGAAGACTTCCCGAGACTAGAGGAATGGAATGATCATGAACATGACTAGAAGGGGGAAGGCCATGTGGAGTGGAAAAAACAACTTGGTGTTTAGGGAGGATAGATTGGAGGTCAGGATGCACAGAGGGTGTCTCAACTGCTTGAATGGAATGGAGTTGGGAAATAATTCTAGAATGACCTTTTTTGAGGAGATTTTCCATTCGATGGGAATTGATGATCTCAATGGATCCTGCTATGATGCCTTGGAACTTATACTATTGTC
Organism: Picea sitchensis; assembly: GCA_010110895.2. Taxonomy (NCBI): domain Eukaryota; kingdom Viridiplantae; phylum Streptophyta; class Pinopsida; order Pinales; family Pinaceae; genus Picea; species Picea sitchensis. The sequence continues at coordinate 67,250 of SNQJ01S0086434.1, read as the reverse complement.
CCTCTTGTTGGAGTTGCATGGTTAATTATTTAAAATTCGCGAGGATGTGGTAGAGAGTGCGTAGCCATTCTGCAACGAGCACAATGTCACAACCTTTCATGCCGATAGAAAACACATGAGATTTCAGGTTGTATTGACCAATTTGAAGACACACATTTTCACAATGCCCACCACATTTCATGGAACCACCATTGACAATCATGATTTGAATTTGTTTTACTACACGAATATAGCAATTGATTTCCTAGGCAATTCGACGATGAATAAAATTATGGGTGCGACCACTATCAACAAGGATTATGACCTTTCTATGCTTAATGTAGCCAATGCGATTGAGGGTTTGGGGAGCAAAGAAGATAGTGAGGGCATGCAACAAAATAAAAAATTCAACTTCTGGCGGATCAGAGGGTGGAGTAACATCATTGGGTGGGGTTAGTTCTTCCACTGGGGAAAATTCAACCTCCTCGTTAGTGACATCCTTAAAAATGGCCATAAAAAACTTTTTTTCTTGACACTTGTGCCTCAGAAAATATTTTTCATCACAATTATAGAAAAGGAGCTTGAGTTGGCATTCAACCATTTATGCCCTAGTTAATTTCTCAATATTGAGAGTATTAACATGAGGGGCAGGATTGGTAGGTCAAGGGCGAGGAAGGAAAGAGGGTTTTTGGTTCTAGGAAAATACAACTTGTTGTTCTTCCTTGGAACATTAAGTAGCTTCCAACCACATCTGGGGGAAATCCATGAGGTCCTGGGCTTGGATTTCATCCTTTAGGCCACTAATAAATGATCCTTGAAGAATGCATCAAACATTCCCTCTGTTCTGAAAGCCAATTTCTCAAATGAAGCTATAAAGTCTTCCAATATACTAGACTATTTAAAATTGGTCAAATGACCCAGGTATATTTTTTCGGTGTCAAAGCACTCACAAATTTCGGCCACAAATTATGTCCAAGCAACATACCATTGGCATGGTTTTTTATGCCATTGCCACCACTTCCAATGTTCATGATCCGGATAGAGGAAATTGTAACGAAGTTTGGTCAAGTCATTAGAAATTCCATGCATGGAGAATTAATCTTCCATTTGAGTGACCCATTCAGTGGGATCTTAGCCATCAAATTTGTTCACCTCCAGAAGAAGAAGACATAGAATATGATGAATTAAACTGGAAATTATGGTAATTAGAGGAAGCAACACCTTCTAGGTTAAAAGGTTTTTCAGATGAGGTAAGGTTGTCTGGAATATTAAATTTTTTGAAGATATGGGAAACAAAGTATTCAATATAGCTATTGAGGTGGCCAGTGACTTCCTTCCTCATGTCTTCCATGTCCTTCTTAATCTCCTATTTCATGTCTTCCATTTTGGTGTCTAGACTGGAATTGAGTAAGGTTTCAAGGTCTTGGTTGTGGGTGTGTGCCATGGTGAAAGTGAACCACAAGAATGGGGTAGGTGGGTCTACACGAAAAGGGTTTACTCATGAAGGGTATCACTACAATCAGGGAAAAGAGAAGAATCCAATGGAATAGGTGGGAGATAAGGGTGTTAGAAAGGGTGGATGGGTCCACAAAAACAAATATGACAAGTGATAGATACCATTATGATCAAGGTGAAAAGGGGAATACAATGGGATAGGTCCCAAATAAGATTGCCTGGAAGGGGGTCGAGTCCACAGAAAAAATGGATTAAAAATGATAGGTACCACTATGATCAGGGAGAAAAGAGGAATCCAATGGGATAGGTCCTAAATAAGGGTTTTAATAGGACCACTATACTTTTTTTTTACCTATACAAAGTTATACTATGGCTAGAAGAATGTTGCAGTGGCGAATGACCCAAATTGTTAACAAGAAAAAAATTGTAGGAGTTTCACAACCAAAATGTAGGAAGTAAGGCTGTGCGGCAATAGATCTCGCATGTTCATTTTATATTGTGTTTCTTTCCCAGGGTTTAGGGTTTACATGTTTCATATAGATAATGGTTTTCCCTTTGCTATATCTCTATGATATACGTGTGGTTCGAACAATAATACTTGACCCAATATATTAGGGAATCAACTAAGGAGGCTCGACCATACCCTTAGCCATACTACCCAATTACCTAGGTACTAAAGAGTATCTTCCCTAGTGTTGTTCTCAGTGTCACTATAACAGTCAGGCAGTCGATCAATTGATCGAGGGTTGGTTTCTGGAAACCTAGGGGGCTCCAGATATAACTATTGGTACATGGGAGTCATGGTCGTGTATAGATTCTATCTGATGCAGTACTACTTGAGGGGTACCAACAAGGGTTACATAGGTTTCCAACAAGGTGAAACATTTGTTTCTAGACAAACCCATGAAACCGTCTTTATTTTCTGCATGTAGTCCTCCCCACCGCAATTTTACTCACTACGGGAGATATCTTTGTGCTTTAAAGATGTCGACAGTACACGTCTCTACCCTGAAAAATAAATTCCCATAGTTTCTGTAGAGGAAAGTGATCTGATACCACTTGTAAGGTACCAAATTTAATGTAATATGTAGAAACAAAAATAATAATCCAAATACCAATGGAATAACAAAGTATTGAGAATAACAACACCACCAATAATACCTTTATTGAAAGAAAGCAATGTTCACTTGCCTCTTCACGGGGGCAACCTACAATGGAGTAGCACTCTATTACAATAATTCTCAAGACAAATATTTCTCATTCCTTCTACTCTTATTTATACTAATTCTATCTTCTAAAGAACATTCTAGAGTAAGATCTTTGTAGAAGCATAAGATTCTATTAGGTATTCTTACATTGACTTGTTCACATTTATTAAATAGGACTTATTAACCAATGTGAACATTTATTACATGGAAAATATATTATTCTACCTATGTGAGGGGTTAGGGAGGTTAGGTCCCTAACATTATTTGGGGCTAGGAATCCACAAGAAAATAGTGTCTCTTATTTTCCCCTCACACTCATATATCCCACAACCCACTAGTATTCTCCTACAACCATCCCAATTTTTCTCCATCTCTCTTCCTCTTGACCTTCCCAACCCAAGGAATCTACCCCTTCACTGCTCTCATTCCATCAGGTGTCCCATTCATTTATCAGGGTCTCTCTGGCACAGGTAACTAGGAATGTATGTACTGGGAACTCAAGGGAACTCACTACTAGAAAAACTACTAGCAATAACAACAAACACTTGTTGTTACAATGCAACTCACAAAAGAGTTCACTCTTTAGGCCTGAAAACTTCGCTCTTCAATCTTCAGCTCCAAAGCAATCCAAAACACTTCAACATGCTCTAGAATTCACCTAGCCCTCTTTTCTTTTGCTCCAATGCTCTCTTTTTTCCTACTCTCCACTTGTTGTTCATGTAAAGTTGAATGTGTAAAAATTTCCTGTAACTACCCATATGAATTTCCTCTATTTTCCAAAGACAATTGACTTCTCACTTTTCCCAATGTTGATTCTAATTCATACCCCCATTCTCTCCAATAAATATGGGATGTGACTCTCACACCCACCCTTTTATATGAGTTTAATGATTGAGCTCTTATACACTCAAACATAAAATTAGAAGTTATCCCCAATGGTAATAAAATTCATGGAAATGGGTTGAATTAATACCCAAAATTAATTCCCCCTTCAAAACCCTCTTAGACACTCTCTTCTCTCAGGGAAAACTCAACCCCCATGTTTGTCCATATCCCCCAACAGTTGGTATCACATTTTTATTTATTTAAAAAACAGAAAATACATTTGCATATTACATAGTTTGGCCATAACTACATTCATATATATATTATGAATTAATTAAATTGAGGATTATAGTGGGGATGTTACATTCCCCCTCCCCTATAATTTTGCACCGTCTGTGGTGCACATGAGAATGACAAATACATATATAAATTTACATCACACCACAATATTCATTAAAGAAAGAAAAATTATGCAATTTTTACCCTTCAACAACAGTCCCAACCAAAATCTCATATTTCTTTCAACCTGTTGACCCAAGGAATGTTCCCTATTTAATATTCCCAATCCATCGAGCGACACCGTTATTTTATCGGGGCTATTAGTGCAGGTGAATAATAAATATGAGATGTAGTTCCAGAACTGTAGCTGCCTAAAAATGGAGTCTTGCATTTTCAATTTTTGTTTCCTTCAAAATTGACAAAAAATTGTAGGAATTCCTCCTGCATAGATTCTTCATGCTTTCATGTTACATCTTCAGGATTGTAGTATGTCCATTGAACCTTTACCATACATATGGATTTGTTATTGAGCACCTTGAATTTTTGGTCTAGGATGCGTACTGGTTCCACATGGAAATCCCCTTCGTTTTCCACTTGGATCACAATCCAATCAATTTTGTGGTTATATTTAGGAACACATTTATGTAATAATGACACATGAAATACATTATGCACTCTCATGGATGCATGAAATTTTAGTGTGTATGCAACTGGCCCTATCTTCTCTAAGATTTCAAAAGGCACACAATGTCTTGTTGCCAACTTTGGGAAGTAACCCAATCTTAGTGAACTTCTTTTCGCTTTCAAATTTAGAAATCATGTTCGCCCACTTTAAAATATCTAAGAAATTTGTTCTTGTCTACATAACATTTCTACCTATCCCAGGTAGCCTTTAAATTATCCCTGATCCTTGTCATCTTCTATTCCATTTCCTTTAACAAATTTGGTCCAATGACAACTCTCTTTACTAGGTTATCACAACTTACTAGTGTATTACACTTCCTGCCATACGATGCCTCAAATGGGCTCATTTTTAATGAAGTCTGATACCAATTATTTTAATCAAAATCTACTAAGTGGATACAATATTTCCACTTTGATGGATGTGTTGATTATTTGGGTTGGTTGTCATTGATGTTAACCCTTGAAGAAAGTCCGGTAGAAAATTCTGGTAGCACAAAAGTTTGGGTAATGGACCCAAGTTTGTTTGATGTATAATGGTATGAGTTTCAATATATTTTAAGTTAATACTATTCTATATGGATAGTACATGTCATTCCATTTCCGGTGGTATGTGGAACACCACATAACTCCTCACAGTTAGAGAGTTATGGCCATGTGAAGTTGAATAACCCTCATTAGTAATCTAGAAGCCCCAAAAGGTCAAAGTAGTCAAAGTGGTTGCAAAGAAGAAATTATTTAAATAATAAAGTGAAGTGATGTGTGTACTATAATTCAAAGTGGATACAAAAGAAATTATTTAAATAATAAAGTTAATGGAGAAATTACTAAGTGGACAAGTGGTTAGAAGTGGGTTAACCCTAAAATAAGGAAAGTGGTTTAAGATGGTTAGAAGGTAAATAATAAAGTGAAGTGATGAGTGTACTATAATTCAAAGTGGATACAATAGAAATTATTTAAATAATAAAGTTAATGGAGAAATTACTAAGTGGACAAGTGGTTAGAAGTGGGTTAGCCCTAAAATAAGGAAAGTGGGTTAAGATGGTTAGAAGGTAACCCCTTGAGGAAGTTACATGAAAGTATAAATAAGAGGCAAAGGTTTCTCATTTGATTACCTATAAAATATCATTGCATATCTATTTTGTGAAAGGTTATTTGGGAAGGTATTATTGATAGAGAAACCTGCGGCAAAAAAAGTGTGGCATGAAAAGTGCGGCAGAAAAAGTGCTGCAGGAAAACTGCGACAGAAAAAGTGCGGCAGAAAAAGTGCGGCAAGAAAATCATGGTAGAAAAAGTGCGGAAGGAAAATAGTGGAAGGAAAAGTGTGGTAGAAAAATTGTGGCTGAAAAAGTGCGGCCGGAAAATCGCGGCAAGAAAAGTGTGCCAGAAAAACCGCGGTAGAAAAAGTGTGGCAGAAAAACTGTAGTAGAAAAAATGCGGCAGAAAAACCGGGATAGAAAAATCGCGGCAACAGAACGCTATAAGAAGAAAAATGTATGGTTTTCATATGTGTAGTGTTGAACTTATAAATCTAGTTGAGGATTTTCCTTGTAAATCTATTGGATGCCCTCTTGGAATTTTAGGGCTTGTTGTAGAATGGTTTTGAGGCAGATCTATTGAAGTATATTGTCAGTGCACTTAGTTTGATTTATTGGCATATCTCGTGGTGCATTGTGAGAGACACTTGTTAGTGGTATTGCTATATGATTGGCTTATGAATGATACATCCTTGAGGCTACATAAAAGTGAGATTATGGCACATGGTTTGATGTAAGGGTTTATGGTATTTGGTTATGGATAGCATGATGTATTGCTAGAGAAATTTTGATGGTTATATTGGTATACATATTTGGTATATGGTTGAGGTACATGTTGGGTACATGGTTGAGACAAGTATTTGATGAGTTGGCACATACATGAAGTGTATAGTCGATGATATTGGTACATCTTCATGAGTCATAATTTATGTGTATTTGATGCATGATTGGTACATATTTGGTGCATGGTTGATGCACTCGTTGATGGTACATGTTGAGGTATAGGTTGGTGCATGGTTGATTCACTTGTTTATGGTACAGGTTGATTACAGGTTGTTTGGTATAGGTTGGTACATGGTTGATGCACTTGTTTATGGTACATGTTGAGGTACATGTTGATGTATGGTACATGTTGGCACAAGTTATTGTTACAGGTTGTTATAGGTTGATTATAGGTTGATTGGTAGAGGTTTACAAAAATATATCTCACAATGATAGTGTGATAGTGGTTCCATCATTCTACTTCTATGTCAGGGAAGTTGGATGGGGAAAGGACAGGTGGTTGTAGACACCTTCCGGTTGTAGCAGAAGAACATAGGGGGTTGTAGCCTCCTTTTGGTTGTAGCCAAAGAATTGGGGAGTTGGATCTTCCCTCGGGTTGTATCCTGATAAACTAGGGGGTTGGAGCCTCCTTTCAGTTTCACCTGGAAAACAAAGGAAGTTGGTGCTTCCAATGAATGTAATTCTTAAAGACATATAAGAAAAAACATTCTGTGGTTTTCTCCCTCTTTGGGTTTCCACATAAAAACATTGGTTTATTGTGTATGTGTACGATTTCTCATTTGTTCATTGTGTATTTACTCTGTAACTATTGGATGATAGTGCTACATTGATATAACACTTGCATTTTGTGGCTAAAAAGGATTGAATTTCTCTATTACTTATTCACCTCCCCTCTCAGTAATCCAACAATTGGTATCAGAGCCGGTTCCTTCAGGAAATAGTTTAACCACTGGAAGGAGATCATGGATTATTCTGAGAATGGAGTACCAATGTTTAATGGTCAGAATGGTTTTAAGTATGAGATGTGGAGCAGAATGTCAAAAGTATTCTTATAGGAAAAGGGACATTATATTTGGCTATCAGTTGTTAAAGGATATTATAGTTCAAAAAGGGAAAAGACTGCAGCCAAGAAGGAATTGAAGAAGAATAACAAAATAGCAATGGATTTCATTTGGGAAGGATTACCTAATCCGGTAAGAGAAAAGGTTGGTAAATGTTCATCAGCCAAAGAAATTTTGGATAAGTTACATGACATATATTCTTCACCCATCGTAGATTCAGAAAATGCCAAAGAAGATGCAGCTACAGATCAAGAAGAATTGTGTTCACCATGTCAAACAGATTCAGAAGATGAAGAGTACATAATCACCAGAGATATGTTGTTTTTCTTTAATTGTGAAAACACAGACATCTTGAAATAGAATTCCATGAAGTAAATGAGACATAAAAACTAATTGAAAAGGAAGAAAATTACAAAGCATAATGGATTAGTGCTTTAGACGAACTAAGAGAAGAAAACAAGTCACACAATAAATAATTGATGAAACAAAAGGAAAGTGTTCACATTTTTTAAGAATCCCAACAGGTCATCGAGAACTTAAGAACTCAACTAAAAGAAGCTAGAAAGATTGAAGAAAATAATGAATATTAAAAGAAGTATTTGGAAGCCAACATAGAAGCACAGAAGGAAGAAGTAGGACTGAGAGAGAAGATATTGACAGATCATCTTACGGAAAGAACTAACGATCTAAACCAGCGTGAGATGGAGTTTGGTCAAGAAGAGAAAGGACTTGAAGAAGAAATAATCACATTAAAAATTCATCTTGAAGAAGTGAAAAGAATAGAAGAAGTCATGAAGTCTTAGATAATGAAGAAAGAAGAAGAGGTTGAGAAGCTTGAAGAAGAAGTTTTCAAATTGAGAAGTAAAATCGTCAACCTCAACAAGAACATTGGAGAGACAGAAACATCCACATCAATTATAGAGAATGAAGAGAAATACTCTAGGTTGCTAGAAAAGAAGAATGAAGAAAATAGAAAGAGTTATGTAGAAGTACTCAAAGGAAGGAATCATGGTCAATCAGAATCTAATAAAACTATTTAAGATGCATCTTCAAGAAGGCCATCCATATTCAAGCCACAAAGAATCTTCAATCATGATCATGATCAGTCAAGGAAACAATTCAGAAGGATTACACCACAAAGAAGATCATTCACTCCCAGGTATGCAAATTTATTTTATGGTCATTGTTTTTATTGTACTAACTTTGGACATAAGGTTGCAGATTGCAGGGATTATAAAAGAAATGTTCAAGCGAGAAATGATTATGTGGCACCATGTAACATTGAATGCTACAAATGCCATAACTATCGACATATAGCTAGTGATTGTAGAAGCATGATCGATACTTCCATGAAAGAGAACATTGATATCATATGTAAGAAAGTATGGATAAGAAAACACGAAGAACATGTGAACAAAGACCAGGTCCCAGAGATCGCAAGATTGGAAATAAAACGAGATGAAGAAAATTCTATAGAGAAAAAGAAAGATGTCAGATACAAAAAGGTTTGGAAAACAACTAAAATAAAATAAGGACAGGTAAATAAGGAATAGGTTCAAGAGATTGTAGTTTCAGACATTGTAGTGAAAGATGAATCCACCGACAGAAAGAAAGAAGTCAAAGCTCATAGAGATGGTGAATCTACCAATGAAGATGATGATGAATACACATCAGAGAAGGAATTGTCCTGAGACATTCGGCTTAGAGACTCCCAAGTAAAATGAATATTAGACAGGGGGAGTCTATGCGATAGCTGTGACAGACCAAAGAACCATCCTTTGAGCAGCTTGCAGAGTTTGAATAGACAAATCCAGAGAAGTCAGTTAGAAGAAGTACAATCAGTTGTAGTAGTGAATACTTCATGATAGTACAATGATAAATGGGTCAACATTATGGATAATGTGAAATAGAGTCTTGGAATGTATGGACAAAGATAGATCCATAAGAACACTTAACAGGTTTGGATAGATATATGACAGTGGACAAGAGCATATATTCATAGATTGGTTCAGAGAGTAGTTTAGAGACAAAGGAACATTATCATAATAGATGATAATTACACAGGAAATGGCTTGAACAATGCTAATGGATTCCAAATTGACAGATACTTTTTGGACACATGCAATGCATACAACAATTCACATTCAAAACAAAGTAATGCTCAGAAACAACAATGACAAAACTCCCTGTGAACTATGGAAAGGAAGCGCAGACAACGACCTCTACATCAAGGTAGCTCAAGGTAGTATTTTATTAATTGAAATTTATGTTGATGATATTGTTTTTGGAAGTACTAATGATAGGTTAAGCCAGGGATTTGCAAAGGATATGGAGAATGAATTTGAAATGTCATTACTTGGAGAACTATCCTTCTTTATGGGTCTTCAGATATGTCAAAGAAACCAATGAATTTTTATTTCTCAAACTAAGTATGTCAGAGAAATGCTAAAGAGGTTCGAAATGGAAGATTGCAAACTAGTTACCACTCCTATGCAAACCAGTTGCAAGTTGAACAAAGATGATGATTGAAAGTCAACATACCAGAGGAAATATAGGTCAATGATTGGTAGCTTACTATATGTGACAACATTTAGACCAGATGTAATGCTGGCAGTTGGACATGTGCCATGATTTAAAGAAACACCAAAGGAATCACATGTCTTAGTAGTGAAGAGGATTTTCAGATATCTCAAAGGAACATACGAGTTTGGATTATGGTATCCAAAAGGAAAGGATCTATCACTTATTGCCTACATAGATGCAGATTGGGAAGGTTACATTGATGACCGGCAAATCGCCAGTGGAGAAATGTTCTACTTGGGTGAGTGTTTAGTATCATGGATAAGAAAGAAAAAATCATTGGTATCCTTATCTATAGTCGAGGCAAATTATATTGCAGCACCAGGATGTTGTACACAGGTTCTATGGATGAAACAAACTCTGACAGATATACAGGTTGAGTATGATGATCTCATTCCAATCTACTGTGATAATACAAACACCATCAGTATCTCAAAGAACCCGGTGATGCACTCCAAGATGAAGCACATTCCAATCAAGTATCACTTTCTACGTGAACAATTTACAGAGAAGAAAATCATAGTTGAATATGTGGGCACAAAAGAACAAGTGGTAGACATATTTACAAAACCGCTTCCATGGGAATCCTTTGAGTATCTACACCAAAAACTCGGAGTAATTTCTACTCCAAAATGAATTATTTTGAATGCTTATCTTATATGTCTTATATTTACACAAGAAAACACCATAAAGAGGACAATTCAGGTTGGAAGATCAGTTTCAGGAAGAGTTCAGTCAGGGGGAGTATCCCCAAGGATAGTTCAATTAGGGGGAGCAGCCCCAGATGGAAAGATACCTTTTCCATTGATGACAAAAGGGGAGAGATTTATCAGATGCAAGGGTAAATTCTTGGAGAAAGAGCACAGAGTCATGGTTCCAGGGGGAGCAATGGTCATAGGGGGAGCATGTGTGATACAACTTCAATATTGCATCATAGTGTTGCCATCAATACCAAAGGGGGATATTTTTTATTATTTGGGTTGGTTGTCATTGATGTTAACCCTTGAAAAAAGTTTGGTAGAAAATTCTGGTAGCACAAAGGTTTGGGTAATGGACCCAAGTTGGTTTGATGTATAATGGTATGAATTTTAATATATTTGAAGGTAAGACTATTCTATATGGATAGTAGATGTCATGCCATTTCTGGTGGTATGTGGAACATCACATAACTCCTCACGGTTAGAGATTTATGGCCATGTGAAGTTGAAGAACCCTCATTAGTCATCTAGAAGCCCCAAAAGGTCAAAGTAGTCAATGTGGTTGCAAATAAGAAATTATTTAAATAATAAAGTGAAGTGATGTGTGTACTATAAGTCAAAGTGGATACAAAATAAATTATTTAAATAATAAAGTTAATGGATAAATTACTAAGTGGACAAGTGGTTAGAAGTGGGTTAGACCTAAAATAAGGAAAGTGGGTTAAGGTGGTTAGAAGGTAAATAATAACGTGAATTGATGAGTGTACTATAAGTCAAAGTGGATACAAAATAAATTATTTAAATAATAAAGTTAATGGAGAAATTACTAAGTGGACAAGTGGTTAGAAGTGGGTTAGCCCTAAAATAAGGAAAGTGGGTTAGAATGGTTAGAAGGTAACCCCTTGAGGAAGCTACATGAAAGTATAAATAAGAGACAGAGGTCTCTCATTTGATTACCTATTGAATATCATTGAATATCTATTTTGTGAAAGGTTATTTGGGAAGGTATTATTGATAGAGAAAAGTGTGGCGAAAAAACTGCGGCAGAAAAATCTCGGTAGGGAAACTTCGACAGGAAAAGTGCAGCAGAAAAAGTGCGGCAAAAAACGTGTGGCAAGAAAATCACGGTAGAAAAAGTGCGGCAGGAGAATCATAGAAGGAAAAGTGCGGCAGAAAAAGTGCAGTAGGAAAATCGCCGCAAGAAAAGTGCGCCAGAAAAACCATGGCAGTAAAAGTGCGACAGAAAAACCGTGGTAGAAAAAATGCAGGAAAAAAACCGCGGCAACAGAACGCTACAAGAAGAAAAAGGTATGGTTTTCATATGTGTAGTGTTGAACTTATGAATCTAGTTGAGGGTTTTCCTTGTAAATATGTTGGATGCCCTCTTGGAAGTTTAGGGCTTGTTGTAGAATGG
>SNQJ01S0086434.1:34025-47651 GCA_010110895.2 Picea sitchensis | reverse complement strand
TGATTATTTCTCATATATTGTGCAAGGTGTATTGTGGTGTATTGGTGTAACTCTTATACTATTGTTCATTGCTCATTGGATATAATTGAATGGTTTAAGTATAAGTTGAAAAAGGTTTTAAATTGTACTTGATACTGTTTCAACCCCCTCTTAGTATCAACAAGGTGATGGGTGATGTCAGGTGAAGTCATATAACCAGTGCAACCAATTGATCATCCCATCAAAGTATCTCCCCTTGTGCTTGATTATGTAAAACAACAAAGATAAGTCAAGTATGTAATGATCATGAGCATAAATAGATATGTAATCAATCATGAAATGAAAATCATGGAGATGGGTGGGAGGGAGAAAATCTTGATTGAAATAATATCCGCAACTCTAATCATGCAAGGAATAGTCCCTGAAGTAATAGCCACAAGCTTGATCAATCCATATCTGAAGGGGGATACTATATGTAGAAAAAGGTTCATCTTCATGATCGTTGCTTCCTGAAGACTAAGAAGATATGACAGGTCCCAAGAAGACCTCATGATTTCCCTGGGAAGAGGAATTGAGATAAGGGATAGGCTCAGGTCTAGAAAGAGAAAATCACACCCTCTTCATCTTTGAATCCATGTAGAAATCCTAAGTATGAAAGTACTTATTTTTTGTATGGTGATCCTCTGATCGTTCTGAGGTGGACACATTCTAGTATTCCTTTATAATTGACGATGAAGGTGATTGAGAGTCGTCGAACAAATATGTAATCATACCATCATCAGGCTCCCAAGCACATGAAAAGTATTCCTTTGAAAATGATAATTCAAACCCCTTTTCTTGAAGGTTACCCTCAATGTCGTAAATGGGGTCTTTATTGAAAATAAGATGACTAAAATCCCACCTTTGTCTGCCAGCATGTATGAAAATGTCTATATGATTATCAACCATGTCGAAGGGTTCTTTCATAAGACTATCAATATGATTGAAAATAACCATCTCTTCATCTTTGTGTGTAGGAGGAGTAGAGGCATGGACCTCTTTAACTTGATCTTCAAATTATTCATCATCGAGACTAATCACTTCTTCAACATCATGTGCAAGAAGAAATCAAGGTTGGACAACCTCACCTTCATCAAGTGGAAGAAAAGATAGTGGTGCCTCAATATGTTGTGCTTTATCATAATTCTTCATTCTTCTTATGGACGAGCCCATCTATCGCCTCTTCTTCATAAGAGGCTTGATCCTTAGTGCATAGTTCTTTGCTCACTTTTCTTCAAAAGGAGCTATCATATCCAGGTTTTCCTCCAATACTTCTTCACTTCCGAGGTCATGGAATAAAGTATCATCAAGATCTCCAAAAGGGTCAAAACTCATTGTGTTCTCTTCTTGATTACTTTCTTCATATGGTTGTTCTTCGAGTCCTTCTTATCCATCAAGGGGAGGAAAAAAAATTGTTATGTGATTCATCATTTCCTTAGAAACTTTATTTGCATCCTTTTCCTTTTCCATCTGTAAAAATGCCATATTCGAGTCATAAAAAGTTATGGATGAGGGTTCATCCCATGGTGCCATAATTCCATTGACTGAAAAGACACCTTAATGGCATCGCTAGGTGAGATCAAGTCTCCCCAAATTAGGGAAAGGGGGAAAAATGGAAAGGCGGGTACGTGGGAGGTGGATTCCCCAGACAAGTTTCAAGGGAAACTTATCAAGGGTGGAAAAGGGAACATTCTTCAATGGATTCACCAAGCAAGCTAAGGGATAGAATCTTTGGGAGGGAATCTTTCCAAAGTGTCGTTAAGGCATGAAGAGGATTCAAAATCCTCACCGACAACAGTGCCAAAATGTTATCGCACAAGTTTTAGGTTGGTAAAATCCCGACCCAACCACCAAAATGACAACAACTAAGGGACACTATACCCAATGTTAGCTCGATATAGGTCTCACACTTCAAGGGTGACTAGGTCACTCTAAGGAGGCGATCTCAGTGACCCTGGGGGGATTGAGATGGATGGAAGGGAAATAAGATAATTACCCCCCTAAATGTCAGTGATGGAAGATGAAGTATGGATTTTATGACTCATCTCCAGGTGGTTTAAGATTGCTAAGTATTTSGATGCCTGCAAAGGGTGTTTGTACCTACTTGAGACACAAGAAAATCCACACTTGCATATAGTAATGTTAGGTGGACAAGAAAGTTAATATTTTTKTCGCATAAATAATCATTGATATATATCAACACATAAAATATAATAAGGGCTGCAATATAAGTGCTAAAAGTCCAATTGAATAAGCACGAGACAAGCTAGTAAAAACCAGTTTAGCTCAACAATGATAGAACAAGACTTTAGCACAAAAAGAAAGGTTGTCATAAAAACCTAACTGCAATGATATTTATCAACCTTATGTCTGTAAAAAATTGTTATTACAACAAGATATTTAACCACTAAAACTTTCTCAAAACTTGCCAAAATATGTGTTGTACTTAGTAGATTATGTGGGTAGATTTTAGGCAATTTTCAACAATTAAATTAGGAGTTATTGAAGAGATTGGTTGGGGTTCTATGAAACCCTAATGGTTATAGGTTAAATTTGTAACAACAACAAGAAATTCTTGGAGAAATGAAATTCCCTAGTGTCTCAAGCAAGCATTTATAGCATAGATTTGATTCCACTAGGAACAACTTCAAAATCATGAAATTTTACGTTTCCCAAAGCAACAATTTTATATATGCAATGCAACAAGTGATGACTAGTTCCTTTAATGATTGGGTTAATGGAGTCAAGAAAATAAAGAGATAAAGGTACTACCTCCTTGGGGGTGAAAATCCTCTTACTCCCCAAGGCAAGTATCCCTAGCTAAGGTTTAGGCTAAGAGGTTGTATGCACTTATACTTCTCTTAGAAAATCCTTGTTAAACAAATAAAATTTAAGCATAAAGTGATGGAGGCTAAGGTGGGGGTGTATTCCATTATACTTCCCACCTAGCTCTATCAAAATAACCTTGTTTTGAAATAAAATGATAATATAATTCAAAAAAGGCTTACCAATTCAAGGAAAATACTAAGATAAACCACCACAATAGCAAAGAAGATCCTTCCAAGGCTAGCACATCACTTCCATCAACCAAATAACCAATAAAGTAGCCATACAAAAGATCAAAAGAGAGAAATAACTAAAGATAACAAAAATTTCAGTCCAAGTACCTCTCCAAGATGGGAGAGTTATGTTATGAAATGAGATCTTATGATCTCTATTTATAGAAAATGTCTCCAAAATAGTTTGTCCACATAATATTAGGGAAAACCACAAGAATAGGGGTCAAAAACCCTAATATTTCCGCCTTTACAAAATAATATTAAACAATTCACTTAAATTCACTTTTACACAAAAAAAAAGCCCTAATTCAAAGTGGCGTCACCCCTTTAGGGGGCGTTTTGGCACTAGAAGCATGTCGTTGGTGTTGGAGGAGTGTAGTTAAGCTTCCCAAAGCCACATGTCAAGCATCCAAGTCACTTTATTCATGGTCAAATCCTCGTTCTCCTTAAAACATCCATGGTCCAATGAGTGGTAATCTCACCACCAAACCCTAGCCCTCCTAGGTAACGTCATGCCTCTAACAATGATGTTTTGCCTCTCCTAGGAAAACTGTTTGGCATGTGGGGGCTAGGTTATGTCGTCCAAGTCATCATCTAGGCCTCTGAAGTTTCATATCTCTCATCCGGAATGTGGGCCCTTGGCATTCACCTATGGGCTTCAGGCCCCATGGAAGCCCAAGCTAGGATTGTTCCTCCAAAATTGTCCACCAACTAGGCCCTGCAATGACAAATAAGCATGCCCTCCAAGGATCTCAAGTCATAATATCATGATGAGTAAATGAAATCAATAAATGAGCCACCTAAGCATGTGCATCAAAGATTACTTTGTTAAACAATTAAGTTCTTAAAGACATTATGTCACTTTCCAAGCTTGGATATGGGAGGGTTGACACTATTGGGTAGATCTTTCCCTAGGCCAGGGAGCATTTCCAAGAGATCCCTCTCTAATCCGTGTAAATTTGATGAATTGGTTAAGGGTTAATACTCAATGGGAATGGGGTTCATGCCATACAAGGGGTTGTAGTGTCTCATTCATGGGTGGCTTTGTAGAGGGTGTGTGGCACCTTCGTTTGCAATGCAATTTTTTCTAATCTCATTTTTTTTTTCCATTCTATGTTTCTTTCATGATTTAAGGACAAGTTGAAGGCCATTTTCCTAGAGTGGTGTCCAGCTAAATGAAAATTTCACTCACAAATATCTAGTGTAAATGAGAAGGTTGTCTCGTGATGAGACCCCCTTTCTCTTAGCCATGCAACCGAGAGCCATTTCCCTGGCTTGGTGACCAGATGATGGTAATTTCATACCACTAAATATCCATGATCACGATAGGCCGACTAGTGACGAGACCTCCTATCCTCCAACTAACCCTTTAAGAATTCTTAATCATTATTCTTATGGGTCCCCCTTTTCTTACAGATAAGTGTTTCATTGCTTTCTTGGGGGATCCATGGGTGAATCATTTGGAAGGTTTATACATAGTATTTTATCTTTTACCCAACAATAATCTCTCTGGCCCTTCAACCCCTTCTTCCCATATAATGAGGGACGACCCCTTCTTGGATAAATACACCCTAAAATCCCAAGAGATAAGGAAATGGGGGAAAATAGTGATGGAAAGTGATAAGTATGGTCAGGAATGATATAATGGCTATATAAGGGAGTTCATAGTAGCAAACCCATTCCCAAAAAAGACCACTTACTAGGGAACAATGTCAACCACCAAGTTGAAGCAGGGAAAAAGGCATAATGTCCAAGCATATTTCATGAAAAACATATTTCATGAAATCTAAAGTAGTCTAAGATACAACATACTCAAATTCCACAACTATTTAAATCATACTTACCATAATACATGACTTGTACCTCATGGAGCAAGGCCCATTGCCTCTTAGAAGCCAACTGGTGTGGTGGATTCCATCTAGAATCTATGACCCCTATGGTGGTGAGAAGGCTCTTCATCTGTGCAAAAGGATACTGCTAGCCATGTAGTCTCTCGACACTCCATATCTGAAACCTAAGGGCCTCGAGACATAATCTCCTTAGTTATCCCTGAAATTGGGGATAACAAAGATAATTATTGTCTTGTTGTAATAGTCTAGGACAACATGGTGTTTTTCCAACCAATCCATGCTAATTAGACAATCATATGAACCCAATGGTATGATGTTCACATCTACCTTTGTCTTGAGTCCATTCATGTTTATCAGGCAATCTTTAACCAACTCATTGATATTTCTCTTAGGCCATGTGGCTAACTGAACTAACCAAGTTTTATTTTCCTTACTCCTTTGCAAGTGAAATATTTCAACAATGTTAGAGTTTATGTAACTATGGCTAGCTCCAGAATCAATTAAAATCACCATGGGTTGATTATCAATCTTACCTTCCACTTCAATCATGGGGGAATGATACTCTTCTTGCTTGTTTTCCAAGGATGCATAAATCCTTGGCATGCTTCTTCCCACGTCTTCAACTATTTCATCCTCTTAAATGTTGTGGAAAATCCTATTTCCTTCACCTTTGTGAGGGAAGTCCCTATATAAGTGATTTCCCTCACATCCCTAACATTGTACAAGTTACTGCCTTGTCCTTTTACCAAATGAAACTACTATCTTGTGCTCATTTTGGGTTGATCATCCTTTCTAATTTTCTTGGGAGTGGTTCTTGAAAAAGGATGGCTTAAAACCTTTCTCCATTTGATCCCTCTTTCCTTTAATATTGTCATTCCAAGTTTTTTGGAAGACTGACCTCTCTCTGCTCTTCTCATAAAGATGCTTTGTTCTCTTTATGCTCTCCTCCAAAGTCTTGGGGTTATCATATTGTATCTTGTCACTGTAGAAGGAAGGTAACCGACTCATAAATATTTGGATTTTGACTTTCTCATCCTTGATGAAGCCAACATACTTCAACAACTCAAAGAACCTCTTCTCATAATCATCCATTGTCATGCTTCCCAACTTGAGTTTAAAGAACTCTTTTATATTCCTCTCATAGTAATTCTCAGACACATAGCTCTCTTGGAAATATCCTTTGAAACGACTCCATGAGACCTTTCTCTCATCAAGGTGTTTTTCTTGCTTAAGATGATCCCACCACATGGTTTCCTTTCCTTACAAGTGGTAGGTTGCAATTCTTGTTTCTACCATGGAGGGATAATCATTCATTTGAAAATATTTCTTCATTTCCAACAGTGAGGTCTCGACCTCTTCTCCCTTCCTATGATCACCATTAAAAGTTGGTGGCTTGATTTTCTCAAGTTTACCTTGTAAGGTGTCTGCCTTAGGCCTTCTCCTCTACCTATTGACATGAGACACACTTGGGATACTCCCTGGCCCTGAAATTGAACGAGCTCTCCTAGTGGATTTCTTTGGGGAATGATGGTGCCTGTTGATACTCCTTTATTTCTTGTCATTCCCATGCTCATTCCTTCTTCTATGGGATCTGGATGTTGTCACTTGTCAAGAACTAGCTGCTTGCTTTGTCTGAAAGTATGTATTGGCTTGCCTATGCAATATGTTCAAGATCTGTAATTTCTCTTCTTGAGATTTACTAATATTTTCAGTATAGACCCTATAGCTATGCACTTCTCTCTGTATGCTTCTCATAGTTATAGGCTCCTTCCTTCCTCTTCTTCCATTAGAATATTCCTCAGCATTTCCCATGTTGACATGTATCCCTTTGAATTACACTTCATGGTTGTAGGACCTCTAAGCATCTTCCATGGTTGTGGTTCCCACACAGGAACCAAAATTCCTTCCTATACCTCTAAATTTTGCAAGAAAATGTGCATGCAAACAATTTTCTTTTAGACAAAAATATAAACACAGTTCTGGAAAAGAATGCATAATTTTTCTTCTTTCTAATGCCATCTTTTTTTTGTGTTGGATGTAACTTAAAATGCCCAGATCAATTTTTTGGGTTGATATATGGATCCTACTCTCCAAGGTATTTCCAACAAATGCTTTCCTGCTCAATTCTGAGCTCTAAGAAGAAAGTTATAGTCTTCTTAATATTGCTAATTTACCCCTTTTGCACACTTTTCATTATGGTGAAATTAATTCGAGACACCAACTTCTGTCACTTGTAGAAGTAAATTTGTCAGAAACCAGGGAAAATTTTGTATGAGACATAGATAAAAATGATGAAATGGAATTCATAAAAACTCTCATATTGTCAATCAAAATCTCCAGTAAAAAACTTCAACAATATGGAGATGACAACTTCGTCCTTTTTCAACCCTTTTCTAGACTTTGAATTTTTATCCAAACTGGTTATCTCCCAAACTGCACACTTCTAAAAAACTTCACTAAACCAATTTTTTATGGTTTGATGAGTATAAAATTTTTTGGGTTAGTAATTTTCTTCAATTTTTCCATCTTGAGGCCCTTTTCCTCCTCTGAAAATTCCAAAATCCCTCAAAAGTGGCTCGAAATAGTGGATTTTTCCCTATTTTGGCACCTCCACTCCAAAATCATTAAGATTCGTCCAATCCCTTCACACATTATTTTCATGTCTTATTTTTTGTCACTCTATACAAGTTTCAATGATAATTGTGCTTCTGCCACTGAGTTTGACCCTGATCTTCAAAAACATGTAATTTGCATTTTATAGAAAATCAAAGCATAATTGGTCAGTGGCCCTCTCTAGCACTTCTGTAGCCCTCGACACTGCATACAAAACCCCAAAAATATTATCTTCTTCTGAGTTAATATGCTCTTGTTATGGCCAAAATATGATTTTGGCTCCATGTTTTTTCTTTAGACTACAGAACAATTTTGCCTATGTGGACACCCTTCTTCTCTTCTTCCTTTTTAAAGCCCATATGTGTATCATTTCTATATTATGCACCAATATTCAGCACATGCCAGATACACAATGCGCAATGCCAATATTTAGTGCACACCATGTGCACCAATATCCAATGCACATAACTTCTATACACTAATATTTCGTGAGCACAATTCTTATACCACACACCAATATTCAATGCAAACAAATTTTTATACCTTGCACCAATATCCAGTGTGTGCAACTTTCTATACCGCACACCAATATTCAGTGCATGCAAATTTCTATACCGCACACCAATATCCAATGTGAACAACTTGCAATATCACACACCAATATCCAATGCATGCAAATTTTTATACCACACACCAATATCCAGTGCGCACAACTTTCTATACCACACACCAATATCTAGTGCGCACAACTTTTTATACCATGCGGCAATATCCAGTGCACACAAATTTCTATACCATGCACCAATACCCAGTGTGCACAACTTTCTATACCGTGCACCGATATCTAGTGTGCAAAACATTTTATACCATGCACCAATATTCAGTACGCACACCTTTTAATACCACGTACCAATATTTAGGGCACACAACTTTTATATCGTGCACCAATATTTTACACTGCACGGTGCCAATATTTAGTGCATGTACTATTCACCACCACGACCATTGTGAAAATGCTTGACTTACCTGTCCCAGACAAATTCAATTTCTTGGAAGTCAAAATGACCCCTCCATAACAACCATTCTGGGTGCAATTTCGACTTGAATTTGCTTAGAAATTTGGGAATTTAACTCAGATTTTACCGTTTTCCCCAAATCGACACAACTCAAACATTGAAATGATGAATTTACCCACTTCATGCTGATATCAAGCCCATACAAGTCTAGTGTTGAACAAAAAATCTCTGATACCAATATGTAACGTCCCCCCAGCTTAACTGAGGAACATTACTTGCAGAAAATATACATAAATTAAAAAAAAATTGTTAACTAAATTCTTGTAGCTTACCAACTACAAATTATACATAGATTTAACCATTGTATATACCAATTATTTAAATGTAGCTACATCATTCTAGCTAACATGAATACCACCTCGAGACAAGTCACGCATGCAACAGGCTTTGTATTGCACATGACAATTATTTCCTAGTGCATGTGACGATTCAAGCACTATGATAGAATCCCTTTACCGTTATTACTAAAATTTATTAACAGATCCATTTAAACATCAAAGTATGAACAACATGACAATCAAACTCATGCAATTGTCCATACTAGTTAAAAATGTAAATGCATCTAATATTTTCACCACAACAACATATAAGTCATTCTCATGCATAGAGTAAAACACACAACAGTTAAACTCATAAATTAACTCAGGAAAACAAATTTTTAAAATAGTTGTGCAATCATCTATTTGGGAAGGACGTTCCACCCTACCATAGACTTGATGTTCCAAATCTTAATAGTAAGTCACCCCGAGTTGGGGGCTAGGAATCCACAAGAAAATGGTGTCTCTCACTTTCCCCTCACACTCATATATACTACAACCCATTGGTATTCTCCTACAACTATCCCGAATTTTGTTCTAGCTCTCTTCCTCTTGACCTTCCCAACCCAAATAATGTACCCCTTCACTGCTCTCATTCCATCAACGTCCCATTCATTTATTAGGGTCTCTCTGGCACAGGTAAATATGAATCTCTTTACTGGGAAGTCAAGAGAACTTACTGCCAAGAAAACTACTAGCAACAACAACAAACACTTGATGTTATATTGCAACTCACATAAGAGTTCACTCTTCAGGCTTTCCAACCTGAATCTTCAATCTTTAGCTCCAAAACACTCTAAAATTTTCCAACATGCTTCAAAATTCATCCATCCTTCTTACTCTAGCTTCAATGCTCTCTTTTTTCCTGATCTATGCTTGTTGTTCATGTAAAAATGAATGTGTAAAAATTGCATGTAACTGCCCATACAAATCTCCTCTATTTTCCAAAGACAGTTGTTCTAGCTCTCTTCCTCTTGACCTTCCCAACCCAAAGAATGTACCCCTTCACTGCTCTCATTCCATCGACGTCCCATTTGTTTATCAGGGTCTCTCTGGCACAGGTAAATAGGAATCTCTTTACTGGGAAGTCAAGGGAACTTACTTCCAAGAAAACTACTAGCAACAACAACAAACACTTGATGTTATAGTGCAACTCACATAAGAGTTCACTCTTCAGGCTTGACAACCTGGATCTTCAATCTTCAGCTCCAAAATGCTCTAAAATGTTCCAACATGCTTCAAAATTCATCCATCCTTCTTACTCTAGCTTCAATTCTTTCTTTTTTCCCGCTCTGTGCTTGTTGTTCATGTAAAAATGAATGTGTAAAAATTGCATGTAATTTCCCATACAAATTTCCTCTATTTTCCAAAGACAGTTGACTACTCACTTTACCCAATGTTAATTGTACTTCAACCCCCCCATGCTCTCCAATAAATATGGGATGTGACTCTCACACCCACCCTCTTACATGAGCTTAATGATTGAGCTCTCATACACTCAAACAAAAAAATTGAAGTTATCCCCAGTGATAATAAAATTCAGGGAAATGGGTTGAATTAATACCCATAATTAATTCCCCCCTTGGACCCCTCTTAGACACTCTCTTCTCTTGTAGAAAACTCAACCCCCATCTTTGTCCATATTCCCCAGTAGCTGGTATCACATTTTATTTATGTAAAAACAGAAAATGCATTCATATATTACATCACTTGGTCATAACCATATTCATATCTACATTATATATTAATTAAACTAGGGATTATAGCGGAGATGTTACAACATATGCATTTTTTATTCCCACTATAACTTATAATGGCCTTAACCATTTTTATAAAAATGTATACATTGCATTAGTATAAAGTGAGATCTACTATCTAAAAAAAACAAAACCCTGCACTAAGGCAAGGCCTTGTAATTTCAAGGATATAATGACTTTCATAATTTTAAAAATATATAAAATTAACATTATAAATTTTGAAAAAATACGCTGCACAAGGACAATGTGTCCTCTACAATTCTACAATTTTTTTAAGGAAATTATGTCATTTAGATGCTCAATACTTGCACTAATGAGAAATCATATTTCACATAGTTATACACAAGTTATGTAAATAAAAATTATATACTTAGAAAGCTAATTCAATTTCCTACATTTCATCTTTTTACACTATATTCAAATTCATTGTGAAAGTACATCGAATCATTCCTCCAAATTAACAGATTGTTATTTTTCCATCTTTACACCATCATTAGTTTGCACTCGCCCTCAAATTCAATGCTCATACCATCGAACAACCCTAATAAGAATGCCAACAAGGTGCTTGCTAGTGCAAATAAATCTTGATCGACCATTTCTACATCAAATTAAATCTTAAATCTTGATTGGCCATATCTACATGAAATTTGGATAAGGGATATCAACAATGTGCTTGCTAGTGGGAATAAATCTTGATCCGCCATATCTACATCAAATTAAATCTTGATGGCCATATCTACATCAAATTTGGATAAGGGAAGAGTATAAACTCTAAAAAATCACCATTTAGTGTCACCAAAATGACTTGTTCACATCAAGGATAAGTACTACTATAAATACCATGTCCTAATGCCAACATATATTGAATAATCAAGACAAAAGTAACTACTCAATTAACTTGTTGAATGCTATAAACTATTTGATAAAAATAATTTATTAAATTACACAAAATTAAATAATTATATAAAATAACATCATTTATATTTTGTATGACATTTTGTAAAAAATTAAAGTAAGAAAGTTAAATGTGTATGATATAGTTAAAAAATGTATGTACATGGAGCTACCATTTCTCTGAGGGGGTCCCTTGTCCCACAAACAAGAGGGTCTCATACACCAATTTGGTGTGCTAGCTTGGCCGTGACCTTAAAAATAGATTATTATTATTATTATTAATTGAGAGAACCAACATTTGATATATATATATATATATATACCAACTTAGATCCATCTTAAGTCTAAATTTATTATGCTTCTAGATATGTAAATGTTTTTAGACTACAAAACAAAACGTGAAAAAATGTTTGCATTTCAAAGGATTTATGCCTATAGAAGCATGATAGATCCAGAGTTAAGATGGATATAGTCATACTCAAACTACAATTCAAATGTTTTAACTATAAGAATTTTTTACTTTCAATTATATATATATATATATAACTTCTTAGTGATATTTTTTTAAATGACATGTGTTATTTCCATATTAAGCATTGAAGCATTGAAGGAATTATACATCTCTGTGATATGAAGAAGTAGAAAACACCTATGTGGGGAATACTGATTTTTTTTACTTTCAATTACTCTTTCTTTATATGAAGTTGATATAAAATTAATTTACTTAAAGCTGAATGTTGATATAAAATTATTTTACTTAAGATGGATTTTAAAATATTTTAATTATATATAGATGATATTAAAATAGGGGAACATTATATTATTATATGAAATTATTATTATATTATTATTATTATATTATTACATGGGATATTAATTATATGAAATTATTTTTTCTTATTAATATTTTTTAAATGGCACATGTCAACTCCATAATATTAAGCATGGAATGAATTCTTCATCTTAGGAAGAAAGATGACAGGATAATTTTAAGGATGAACATTTATTTTAAAATGTAGAAACCTCTAGAAATCTTACTAGTACTTTCTCTCTATATATAGAATTGATATATAATTATTTTACTTAAGATAGATATTGAAATATTTTATTTATGACCTGTTGGAGCTGGAAGTCACTCCTGGATTGCTTGCAGGAGCAGAGCCCGACGCCCATCAGTTTAATGTCACGATTTGTTTTAAAGAGGTGATCAAATGGAGGAAAACTTGAAGAGGTATCTCTCTAACTCGGGGACTGAGTCTGGTGCATATGGTGAAAAAGGAGGTCTTGATCCAACTTCAGCCAGTGGGTTGATAAAAGGGTGAGTAGGTGGAAGACTTAGTGAGGAGAATGAACAAACAGCTTTGGGCAACAGGCTTACGGCTGTTTGCAGAAGAAAGACACTGAAGGCAAGATCCGCTTGGTTCAGGGTCTCAAGAAACCAAGGAGGACTTGACTGGATCCTCCAATTCCAAGTCACTCAGCGCTGGGAAAATTACAAGAACTGGCTAGAAACATCATAATTGCTACAGTGATCCTATCCAACATCATCCTATAACAGCTATAGCTCGACTAGATCCTCCAATTCCAAGCGTTTCTAACACAGTGCAACAAAGATGTAAAAGAAACCAGCATTCATCAGGCAAGAAGTCTCAAGAGTCCATACATAACCAGAGTATCAGTGCTTCATTAAAGATTTACAACTGGGAGCACAACTCAACCATCAATAGATACAAAAATGGCGAAAACACCTACATATACTCAGAACAATCAACAGCAGCGGAACCAAGACGATGCATTGAAAGATTTGCGTCTGCATGGCTTCTGACAGTCAACCTCTGAAAGGTCATGCAACTTAAGTTAGACGCAATCTAATTCTTTGTCAGTTTCCAACGACGAATCAACGTGCCTTTAATTCATGGTCGTGCTTTCACATTATGGCGGAGACGATGTCTAACCACCACCAACCGCTTCAATAACTGCTTTGTTGGGATCAAGGACGATCTAGCCAACTCAGCGCTTTGGGATATGGAAGGCTTCTCACG
>SNQJ01S0086434.1:18340-31208 GCA_010110895.2 Picea sitchensis | reverse complement strand
ATAACAATGAATCATCAAACCAAGGGTATGCATGCCTAAATAGGTCTTATAGCCATATGTCCATTTACATATGATAACATCTCATTCTATAATTTCAATTGTATGCCCAAGCATTTATGCTATGAAACTATTTCATTGTACTTCTTCCTCAATGCACTTTTTCCTATGCTCCACGTGCAAATGATGAAAGAAGAATCTACCAATTTTTTTACAAGCATCTCTCCCTGCTAAAAATACAATGATCCAAAACACTCATTCACCCATTATTTCTTCTTCAATGTGCTTCCGTCTATGCTCCATTTCCATGTGTCAAATACAATGATCCAAAGCACTCATTCACCTATTACTTCTTCTTCAATTTGCTTCAGTGTATGCTCTATTTCCATGTGTCATTCACCATGGTTCATAAATCCATGAACACTCACTTTAACTTGTGTGCATATCTCTCTTCCACAGGTCACTCACTTTACCAACTATTTCATAAGCATAGATCTCAACATCTAACCACTCTCATTAGAGAGTCCAAGTGTATCTGGCTTTGATACCATGTTAAAAAATGAGAAAGAAATATAATGCATGCACATAGAGACAATATTTATCCTGGAAACCCTTAACTAGGAGAACCAANAAACCCAACCACTTGAGGCTTCTTACAATGAAGTATCTCAAGCCATTAAATAGGTTTAATCAATTACAACCCATTAGATCACAATGCAAAAATATGTCTGGAGTGGGATAGTCATGCATAGTGTGGAGATGGCCATGCACAAAAATGCTTGGAGTGGAGATACCCATACAAAGACATACATAAATACCATGAGTTAAGCAATACCATGGGCATGCAAACCACTAATGGTAAACCCAACAATAACCGAACCAAGGTTATGTTAACTACTTTACGACCAAGTCAAAGTCAATATTAACCCAACATTTTTTTATTCAAATAATATGGTAGGTGTTAAAAGCAGTGAGTAATATATCAAATACATCAAAAAATGCATGCACATAGAGTCAATATTTATTTTGGAAACCTTTAACAGATAGATATATATTAATAAGTTACAATGGAGTATCTCAAGCCATTAAATAGGCTTCCTCAATTACATCATTTACCGGAATTATATTACAATGCAAAGACTTGCATGACCTTGAGATATCAAGGGGAAGACATGCATCGTATGGAGATAGCCATGCAAAGACATGTACTTAACCACTCTATCACAAAAATGACAAGACACCATAAGTTGACAATAAAATTTTAATATTTTAAATTTCAAATCAGTTTTAAACAATTTCACACTAAGATTTTAACCATCAAAATTTTCCGACTTGATTTTAAATTTTCTGCCAATTCAGAACTCTCATAGATTTTCTAAACATGTGGATTGGTTTAAAATGGGGCAAAACCTCTAAAATAAAGTTCTGAAATACATAGAATTTTGATCTATGCAAAACTCGGACTACCCTTAAAAATCTGACCAGATTCAAGCAATTACCATGAAAAACGGTTATGTTTGCTACCAAGTTAACTTACTCATGGATAAAGCATGTTCAATGCCAAATTGATTAAGCTCCTCGTGCAGCAGACTGTATATCTACGACTGTCGGCAAAATTAAATGCAAACAGCTAGATCAAAATAATAAAAAATGACTGAGGTAATCAGGTTGTAAGAACGGCGAGTCTTATTTTGAGGCAAGCAGCGAATGAGACAAGCTGTGTACAGGAGCCGCACCTGTGGGCTGTGGCCCACCAAACCACGGGGACGCTGTTCCCACAACGAATCACAAGGAATACGGTACTAATCCCACTCAATCTCTAGTCCCATCACGAAACAAAATCAGTCCCGGACTACAATTTTTCTTTGAATTTTGCACTTATGGATCTTCCTTACAATTTTTATCATTTTGAAACTCAAGTTGCAGGGATCGCTTCGTGCACCAAGCCATCAGGGATCGAAATTTTGCTGATGCCATCGAAATCACGGTGCTAAGGGAGTCGAAAACGGGCATGTAGGGTTGAAGAATCACAGGGTTAGGTGACCGGCATTATTATATTGTGGGCGCCTTGGCATTGAAAACGCCGATTTCGAGTAGTGGAGAACATATACTAGAGTCCCTACAGGCAGACGTCTCGATTACCATGGCGGAGGCGGGGGATCCAGGCGCGGCGTCGAGCCGTTGGCATCTGCACACTTCTCAGGAGTATGAGAACGGCGGGAACAGCGCTCGGGGTAAAAGGAGATCCAGCGTTCTTGATCAAACTGAAGCCGGAGGAGCAGGAGATGAAATTGAAATTGGCCCCAGGAGATCGAGAGGCAGGCCCGCCGGCTCCAAAAACAAGCTGAAGTCCCCGATCATCATAAGCAGGGAAAGCCCTCACGCGCTTCGCGCCCATGTGCTCGAGATCTCCGATGGGTGCGACGTGGGAGAGAGCGTGGCCACCTTCGCCAGCAGGAGACAGGAGGGAATCTGTGTTTTAAGCGGCAGCGGAACCGTGACCAATGTCACCCTCCGCCAACCCACGGCGCCGGGCGCAATCGTGTCTCTCCATGGCCGCTTTGAGATCCTTTCATTGTCGGGAGCCTTTCTGCCGCCTCCTGTTCCACCCGACGCAACGGGCCTCACGATTTACTTAGCCGGCGGGCATGGACAGGTCTTGGGAGGAAGCGTTGTGGGTGCGCTCGTTGCCTCTGGTCCTGTTATCATCAACGCGGCTTCGTTTATGAATGCTGGTTATGATCGTCTTCCTCTAGATGAAGATGAGGCGCCGACCCCTATACAGTTACAAGCTGAGTCCTCGCCCCTCACCGCTCCACCACAGCAGAGCGATATACCCATTATGTATAACATGCCTCCAAATCTTCTTACCAACTGCGGGCCTCTACATGGTGATGAGGCCTATACATCATGGGCATCTGCACGGCCTCCTCCTTACTGAGCAAGACAAAGAAGAGGATAACTCACTGACCCCAACTCATATTTCTACTTGGACGATCAATACAATACTTAGATTTTGGTACAGGCTTATATCGGTCCAGAGTTTCATTGTGGTGGACCGTCACCAGAAAGGAAGAAACTGCAAATCTCAGAAACAATTCAGACACACAGGCTGTTCCTGTTCATCCTCGTCAACAGATGAGTGAGTTTTTTGAATTGTTTTTCAACACTGAATGCTGTGTATTTTGCTTCAATGTCAATTCAATCTCCTACAGACCACCCCAGTAAATCTGAAATTTGATCTGGTACTTGGCTCTATCATTTAGGAGAGTTAGGAGAGTTTGGTTGTAGGTTTATTTCTCATTATAACTTAAGTTAAGTTTTGCAAAAATGATATAAAGTAAGTTTTGCAAAAATGATAAATAATAAGGGAAAGTTTGTTTGCAGTTGGAGTACTTCAGATTCTTATACACTTTTTTTTATCACTGGATGAGTTCACAATCTGTCACCTTAGATTCTTATACTTTTTGATCACTGGATGATTTACAATCTGTTTTTTTTTATCACTGCATGAGTTCACAATCTGTCTTTTTTATCACTGGATGAGTTCACAATCTGTCACCCTTATATTCTTATACTTTTTTATTACTGGATGAATTCACAATCTGTTTTTTTTTATCACTGGATGAGTTCACAATTTGTCACCGTTATTTTCAATCAGCAATCCTAACCATGGAAACTCGATCTTAAATATTTAACTTAAGTTTAAATTCTAAATTTTTATTCTTAATTCTTAATTTTTAAACTTATTTTTTTAACTCTCCAAGTTTTAACTTTGATTTGTTAACTCTGCAACTCTTATTCATGAACTTTTAAACTTGTTTTGTGACTCTCAATTAACTTTCACTTGGTTGAAACAAAATTGTTAATGATTAATTTAATTTGAATCTTTTTTGTGACAATTTTTTTCATTTTTATTTTGGTAGGTACTTTTGCATATGAAAAAAGATATTATTTGTTAATTTAGTTGAGTTTGAATGGTTAAATGAATGATTGTTATCTTCTCCAGCCAGATTCAATTCCAATAAATAATATATTGATTGTAATTATACTTTGACTAAATTGCTCAACAAGAATTTAATTTAAAGTTTTAGTTAAAACTCTTTCTGTTTTAGCAAATATAAATGCATTTCTCAGTGTAAGAAACTATATTACTCATCAAAACAAATACAAGAAACTATATTAGTCATAAAACAGCTTTTGATGAAATGAAGAAAAACATTTAGTCAAATTTGTTTTAGATTTTAATTATGTTTTTTTGAAACGTTGCTGAAAAACAGACACAGAATTTTTTATGTGTTGAGTGTTAATTTTTTATTAATGAAACATCAAACTTTATGTGTTGAGTGTCAATTTTTATGAAACAGCAAACAATAGTTATTCTGTTTTTGGTTTAAATTTTTGAAACGTTGCAAAAAAAACAGACAAACAATTTTTTTTTGTTGAGTGTCAAATTTTTATGAAACATCAAACAATAGTTATTCCGTTCTTGGTTTAAAACTTTCGGCTTTAGAAATTTTCAATATATTTTCTGAAACGTCCTTGGAAATAAACACCTCTGGCTGATGATTTTGGAGTCCATTTGTATGTAAAAAATAGTTTTTCCCAGCCTCCTTTTTAGATTAGAATTCTTTCGGCCCGTTATTCTGTCAACAAAACTATGTTATTCATCAAAACCATTTTTGAGGTTTTTTTTTGTAAGTTTTTGAAATTAAAAGCACATCGATTTTCATTATGCTCCTCACAAAAAGTTTCCATGAATGATCTGCTAACACAGTTCCCATGAATGATATTCTAGTGTTAATTCTTATGCAGTATCCAAAAATAGTTTCTCTTGAGCATCGTTTTTACGCTCATGTGTATTTGTTATGTTTTTCAAAACTATCGCATTATCTCAATCGTTTCAAAGCATCTGTAATTTTTTACATATTTTTTAACGTTTCAAAGCATCTGTAATTTTTTACATATTTTTTAAATTTCTTTGTATCTGTGAATGTAAATTGAGGGTAATAAATTCTACATTTACTAACAGACTTTAAAAATTTAAATTTACAAATGGAAATCTATTTGAAAAGTTGCAATATTTTATTTTTCACTCAGGCTTTTGATTTTTTTTATGAATAAATGATCATTATTTGATTCTGTTTTTGGTTAAATTTAGTTTTTCTATCTTGGAATGTAAATTTGGATAAAATAACTATTTTATGTTGTTTAAATTGCATTTCTAAATGTATAAATGAATGCAGCATGCTGAAAATTTATAATTTTGATTACATATAAAAATCCTACACTTAGATTAGAGTCTTGAGAAAATTTATAATTTTAATTGCATATAAAAATCCTATACTTCAATTAAAGTCTTTCTTAATGAGAAAAATAGAGGTTAATTAAATTGAAAAAAATAATTCTATTTTTAAAAATAAAAAAATATTTAAAATTTAATAAATATTAAAAATTAATATATTTTTTTATAATAATAATAATAACAATTTATTTTTAAAGTTACTCTCAAACTAGACACTAAAGATAATCATATTTGAGTATTTTTTATAATTGAAATCCATAAAACTTAAAAAATATAACAACAATATAATTTTTAGAAATGAATAAAATTAATAAACTTTATTTTCGTTTAATCTATAAATTTAAATATTAATTAAATTTATATCAAACTAGACACTAAAGATAATCATATTTGAGTATTTTTTATAATTGAAATCCATAAAACTTAAAAAATATAACAACAATATAATTTTTAGAAATGAATAAAATTAATAAACTTTATTTTCTTTTAATCTATAAATTTAAATATTAATTAAATTTATATCAAATATTATAATATGTCTAAGAATATTATTAATTAATTATAAATTTTCTTTATAAAAATAAAATATATATATTCATTCATCTTTATTTTAATTTTTTACAATCTTTATCAAAATTTTATTATATAAATATATATTTATATTTTCTTATAATTCTTATCAAAATTTTACCATTATTTCTTTGTACCATTTATACAAAGATGTTTTTGAAAAGTTACTAATCCTTCCTAGTCATGGAAAGGAATGTAAAATGTAAAAGTAACATGATCCTTTTTATATATATATATATATAAAAAAAAAGAATAATCACATTCTTTCAAACTTTACAATTTTTTATTTAAAAACAATATTTAAAAAATATTTTTCAAAATTTAATGTTATATATGTTAACTATGTATATATATTTTATGCTCTCTTTTAATTATATTTATTTTGTTTATATAGTTTATTTGATAACTCAAAGGTGGTAAGGTGTTTAGAAGTTGGATTTGAAATGGATATTAATTAGATAGACATGGAAGAAGTTGATATTCTAAATACAAAGACAAGTTTTTAAGACTCATTAGGAAAATTATGAATTTTTGGTGTTACTTTTGGTTTGAAAAATGTATATGCTATTTTAATGAGTTTGATCATTAATGTGTTCAAAAAATAGATAGATAAATTTGTCTTGGTATTCAATGATGACATTCTCATTTATTCTTAAAAGGAAGAATATGAAGATAATTTGTAGATAGTAGTACAAATTTTGAGAGGACATAGACTATATGAACACTTGAGTAAGTGTGAGTTCTTCAAAGAGAAATAGTATTTGAAGTATTTATTACCACAACACTTATTTTGATATGATTGAATTTTGTAAAGAATTCTTAGTTTTCACTGATGCATGTACTAAAGGCATTGGTGGAGTTTTAATGATCGATGGAAGGGTGGCTAGTTATCAATATAGGAAGTTGAAGAAGTTTGAGAAGAATCATCCTACTCATGAATTAGAGCTTTTCTCAACTCTGCACTTTAAAATCATGGCCTCATTATTTGATTGGATGTAGGTTTGAGTTACATTTGGAGCATGTGACTTAGAGGTACTTGCAAACCCAACCTTAATTGAAAGCTAGACAATGTTGTTGGGTGGAATTTCTTACCAGTTATAATTAGTTGAATGTTAGGAAATGATGTTGGGTGGAATGAAGGCACATAATTGAATTTTCATAAACCCAACCAAGTTCAAGAGTGTTGATAAGGAAACATTCTTTGAAAGATAGTTTGTACCAAGAGGTGAACAAAGATTTATTAAGAAAGGAAAGTGGGAATGACAAAGAAATTAGGAAGTGTGAAATCTATCACATAGCATATGATTGAGTTATATTGTGGAGAGATCACATTTGTATTTCAAATCAGTCGAAGATCAAGAAGTTGGTGTTTAATGATGCACATAATGCTCCCCATTATGACTAGTTACCCAGGATTCCAAAGAACATATGTGAGCATGAAGAAAGGATACTTTTGTTCAAGGCTTAATGAATATACAATAGATTACGTTGCTAAGTGTTTTGGATGCTAGCGTTTCCAAGTGTTTTTGTTGCTAGTGTTTAATTAAGTCGAGCATCAACATACAATAGGGAAGTTCAATTTGTTGAGAAATCCTGTTTGGAAGTGGAAATAAGTCACAATAGATTTCATCATGATTGAAATTCCAAGAACATCTTGAACCATTGATTCTATTTTTGTGGTGGTAGATTGATGAATGAAAGTAGTTCATTTCATTCTAGTGAAGGCAATTCATTGAGCACGAGATATTGCTCACATCTTTATTAGAGATATGGTCATATTGCATGGAGTTCCAAATATGATTGTGTTAGATAGAGATCCAAAATTTACTTCTATATTTTGGAAGAATTTCTTTCAGGAGTTGGGTACTAAATTGAATTTCAATATAACATATCATTCTAAATCCGATTGTTAGACAAAAAGAGTCAATTGAGGATTGGAAGATATTCTTCTCATGTAAACGATGAACCAATTGAGGAGTTGGGTGGATTGTCTTCCACTTGTATATTTTTCTTATAGCCATGGTTATCACCATTTTTTGAAGATGGTCCTTTTGAAGCCTTGTATATGAAAAGTGTAATTCATGTATGAGTGGAAAAAACTTGGAGGTTTAGAGAGCTCAAGGAAGTGTAACTTTGGAGGATATTGAAGGTATAGTGAAAAAGGTACAATAGAACAGGAAAGTTGCATAGGACATAGATACAAGTTATGTGAACAAGAAGAGGATAGAGTGCAATTGTTTAGGGTGGTGAGAAAGAGTTTCTTAGAGTGAAATTGAAGAGAAGTTACACAAGGTTGGGAAAGTGGAGGAAGTTAGTAGTGAGGTATTGTGAACCTTTTGTGGTCTTGGTGAAAATTGGCGCAATGGCTTACATATTGGATTTACCACCTCATGTAGTTGTTCATGATGTGTTTCATGTATATTTTCTCTAAAGATGCATTCCTAATCCTAGTCATGTGTTGGACAATGATGAGTCAAATGGAGGGCTTAGGGGAGTTCCACACATAGCCCCTGGAGATTGTAGGTACTAGAGTGTATTGCCTACAAAATAGAGATATAGAGCATGTTAGAATATGATGGAGGTTGTCTACAATGGTTTGTGACACTTGGGGGTTAGATTCTAAGATGAAAAAGATTTACCCTTATCTTTTCATTGTTGGTTAGCTTTGGGGACACATCATTTTTGAAGAGGGGGTAACTGTATCACCCAATTTTTTACTCTAGCATTTACTATTGATGCATATTGATTTAGCTAATTATACGATGATGATGGTGATTGATGCATATTCATTTCATTGATAATAATGTCATGATGTGATCCGTAAATAGTGGGCCTATGGCCTCTTTGTTTCATCAACACAAATTCTTCAATGAATTCTATTTTTACTGCCTGCAATGGAACAAACTCTTAAATTGCAGTCATGAATCTGAGTGTAAGCCTTTTGGTTGTTAGTGGCTTTGTTTCAACTAGTTTTTGAGCTTGGGCTACTAATATCAAGATAAGAAAAACTACAGTTCTTCTTGCTCTATTCTAAATAGAGAGGGCATTCTCTGTTCATATGTTTGGATCATTGTAGGTGGTAGTATCTTCTCTCTCAAAAGAAAAGATGATACAAATGACTATTATAGCTAAAACCCAATGCTTCCCATATGTATAATCTAGTGTTCTGGTGGTCAATTTAGCCTTTATAAATGAAAATAGTTCCACGTATTTCCAAGTGAGTGATTTACATGTGAAAGGGGGTGTATCTGGTTATGATATAAAAAAAGAACCCAAAACTATCCATCTAAAATCACACTAGCTGACCATAGACTCTTTTACATAGCGTAGCAATGAAGAAAGACACTTAATGGATAGATTTAGTCATGCAACAATGGAAAAAAATGCCTAGAGGATGAGTTGGGTGACCAATGATGAAGAAAAATGCCGAGTATGGCTCATGGGCAAAGAAAAAATGCCCAAGAAACAATAAAAACGTTTTGTAAGGTTTGTGGGAAAATAACAGACACCCAACAAGCATGAAAATGTTGAGTTTGGTTTGTGGGCAGAGGGAAAATTCCCAAGTGTAAATCTAAATACACTGAGCCAACTCCAAGGAATTAAGGCAATGATTTAGCTAGAGAGGAATCAAGCTATGAAGATGTGTTGTGGGTATGCTTTACACAACCCAAAAATCTCTGAAGGTGATTATCAATAGTGCCCACAAATAGTAAGGGGACCATTAAGAATATTTCAATTAGTGAAGTCATAGAACTTTCAAGAAATCAAATTGAAACTAGAACCACAATAAGCATATTACATAGTCACATAGTGTTAGCACTAGAAGTCACCCTCAGATTGCATAGAAGGTAAGCCCAGTACCCATCAGTTTATACAGTAAATGTAAATGAGTTTTAAGAGGCCAAATGGAGAAGACTCAATGAAAATAACGTTCTAACTCAGAAATCTGGACTAGCATGCATAAGCAATTGAGGTCTAGAATAAACTTCAGTCAGTAAGTTGGAGTAAGGGTGAATAGAGGGAAGACTTTGGTGATGAGAGTGTAGAGGTATGTCGTGGACATCAGGTCTTCCAATAGCCTAAAGAGGAAAAAATTAAACACAAGATCCTCTTGAATTCAAATCTCAAAGAAACTGAAAGAAATTATAACAACAATATAATCAAACATTCATCATAATACAGTTACAACAATCCATGTGAATCAGTCATTCATGAACTCTCTCAGTATTAGTGACAAATAAGATGGAGTAAGAAAGATGACTTAGATTAAACAAGATGTCTCAAAAACAAATACATAACTAGAGAACCAGTGTTCTTCATAAAAAAAGAATTACAATAGCAAGGAGCCTAGCTCAACCATTCGACACTAACAACATACTAAAACTGCCTATATATACTCATAAATGTTGCAACCACGAGGAGTGTGATCGGACCACTGCCTTCAAAGCCTTAAGTCCACGCCTACTCTACAAGATTGTGTAGGTTTGGTCATGTCAGATGCGAGCCAGGCGCAGTTATGTGTATTACAGGAAAAATTGCCCATAAGGAAGCTTTGGATCGTTAGCGTGCCTTCATGGTTGTGCTCTGCAACACTTTCCATTTATGGGGTGAGACGAGGTCTCAACTATCGCCCCCAATCTTCAATAACTACCTTCACCAGGATCATGACAGGGCCTGACACTCATGAATGTTTCTATGCGGTGCCATACGAATTTTTTTTAGTCAATCCTGACATCTCGAGGCCAAGAATATCTCCTATGACCAATATGGACGCTTTCGATCTTTGGTGCAGCTCCTATCCATCTCTCCATCTTCAATGTGACCTAGGGCCATGACCCTGCGCAATTGCACTATTGCGGATGCGACCAAGGGTGGTTTGAAAGAAAACCGCTTTTGTCCCCGCAATCACCATGAACTGCCACNAAAAATAAACTACAGATAGGCATGGCTAAGAGACACCTTTGCTCATCATGGACAAGCTCTTTGACTTCTTCCTCCTACGATATTGAAGAAGGATGCACTCTTTGAGATCTCATATTTTCTCTTCAAACTCCCCAAGTTATGCTTACATCTCCCCTATTCCTCATTCTTCACTACAACCTTTATTTTTAATGGGCTACCTATGGAAGGCCAACCATCACAATGGTTCGTTTCCATTTCCAAATTATGCTATAAAACAAAATACAAATAAAAATAAACTTTACATTCTCATTACAAATTTACAAGAAATTTAACAAAGATCCAATTTCGATCACACCTCCCCATTTGAAGGCTTTTGGTCCCCAAAAGCTTCAACTCCCTTCAATCTTATTCTCTGATATCCAAGAAGACTCTTGCAAAAATCCAAGAAAGGGTGCCTTTCTTGCAGGATAGAAGATAAGAGTTAATTAGGGGTTGCCTTTGACATAATCCTACTATCCATCTCATGGTTGAAGATGGAATTCAATGTTGTGATAGGTCATTAGACAACCATTTCTCCTTGGGCTACAAGTGCAAGCAACTCCTCTTTCCCCTTGACCTTGACTCTCCAAGATTTCTTCTCGTTTATTCAGTTCTTGGGATGGATTTCTAGATGAAGCCTCCAACATTTGGCCTCCCAATGTCTAGTCAATTTACAATATTGGCAATAGTTCATGCATGGGTAACTTGGCCTTCTAGAGTGCCAACAATCACTAACCTTATAATGACCCCTTTTCTTGCAACATAAGCAAACTATGTCATACCTTTTATGTTTTTATTGATTCTTTCTAGCTTGGTTGCTTGGTCCCCCAAGAGTTGGAGTGAATCTATATGGTAGAATCATCTATTTGTTTCCATTTCTAGCTGCCTTTTTGAAGCAGAACCCCGACCCTCGGGCCAAGATCCGCACAGGATCGATCTTCTTTGAATCCGCAGAACTGAAATAGTTCTTTCGGCCCTCACTGGAGCCCCACGAATCCGATCCACAGGTCCTTCACGAAAACCCCACCTGCAAAATGTGCACCCAACATGAGTCTTCACCTCCGCACAACCACCAGATACGACCTCTGGCCAAGCCAAGAGGTGCTTTCCGTGTCTCGTGAGTTGGGACTCCCTATCTCACGACTCCTTCACCCTTGAACTCCTGGTTCCCGAAATGTCGAAAAGGGCTCAACTCCACAACTGGCTCCTCCCTTAATGCTCCACGTCTTTCGTGTTTCTGGGTTTCACGATTTCGTGAGTCGGGACTCCCTGTCTCACGACTCTTGGCCTCTCGAAAACCCAGTTCCCGGAATGTCGAAAAGGGCTTGATGTCAAAGCGCTACCGGCTTTTGCAATTCAGGGAATCGCGATGCAAGCGTCCCCCCTGTTCTCTATATTTCAAATCCCCAGTTGCCAAAATGTCGAAATGTCTTGGCGTTCGTTCTTTCGGGGTTTCACGATTCGGGATTTCATGATTTTGGCTGCAGACGATTCTAGGTACTTCGAACTCCCGGACCCCGAAATGTCGAAATCTCTCTCGCTAAGAGATCATTGGCCCAGACCCTTCTGGAACCGACGATTATGATCCCACTGGATCGACGAATTGAAATCTTTTGGGCCTTTCCCCGACACCTTGACCGCTCACCACGTGTCCTCCTTGATGGATGGTCTTGGTCCTTTCACGAATTCTCCGTTTGCAATTTCAGTGACTCTTCACTCTCGATCTCTCGGTGTCCAAATCCCCGGATTCCCGAAATGGCTCAGATCGTTTCGGGATTTCGCGAACTAGGAGTTCACGATGCAATGACTCCAAAATATCTTGTCGCGCCAATCCCTGAATTCCCGAAATGTGAATTTGCACAAGATCCGACGACTCTCGTTGGATTGGATCCAACAACCCCAATCTCTCTTGAGCTTATGGGTGATTGTAAAGGGACTCGCCTAAACCCCCTTACTCCTTTGTAATATCTGATGGCTCTCGGGTCTTCGATGCTTCTCCACGAAGTGTTCCCGCTGTTTAATTTCATCTCCTCTCTTGCGCGACCTCCCAGAGGT
>SNQJ01S0086434.1:0-16053 GCA_010110895.2 Picea sitchensis | reverse complement strand
TCAAAGAACTCACAGATAGGAAAATCTATCTATCTCTTGCAGATGGAACTTAACATACATCTACAACACGAATGAACACACAACATTCATAAAAGACACATAAACACATAGAAAACACATATGCAGGAAAAATTGCTTGTATTAAAATCAATGTCTGATTACAATGTGTTCGAGCTCGGACTGCAACAGAGTCTCAACTCTCCTCTCCTTTCCCTATTCTCTCTATTCTTCTCTCTGCCTCTCTCCAACTGAAAACAAAAGAAGATCTTTTTACAAAAGGGGGCTCCTCGAGCGCTTCCCTCCCTCACCAACTCTCATTAATTTTCATTCAATTACATTGAATGACTATCTAGTCCAAATCGGATCTAGATCTCAGCCTTATAACTATTTAAGGTGACCTTTATCTCAATCTTGCGCACATGCATGTCTTTTGGCTTTTCGGCCTTACAATCATTAAATACAATTTCAAAATTTGAAATTTGAAAGTGAGAGGGTTGCGCCTCTCCTCTCCATTGAATGTGCGCTTTGATGTGCTGGCTAGCTGGCGCATAGCTGGCTTGGAGCAATGCTCCTACATCACTTTTCCTCCATGGGAATGTATTTGTTTTTGGTTCCTCTTGCTTTGATGAAAGTGGTTTGAGATACACTTGTGCTGACTTCTTGTCCAATGAATCTTAGGTCTTCATGCTTAGGCCTCTATTGAGTTGCAATGGGGATTATAATCCCTTGGCCATTCTTTCCTATCCCTTGGCCATCTTATCCCATTTTCCTCATGAGATTGGAACCGATGCCTCTAGTGTATTTCTCAAAGTCACCAAAGGTTTCTTGAGAAAAGGTCTTAGAAGGTGAGCTTACCATGCTTGCTTTTATCCTTCTTCTAACTTCAAAAGTGGAAATGGAAGGGGCTTGTTTGGTCTCTTGGACAGTTTCTTATAGCCTTTTCAAGGCCTTTTCCCTCAATTCCAAATCCTGGTATAGTTGAGTAGTAATTTTGGTGAACATCGCCTCTCGCCATTTATCTATCTTAGTGAATTTCTCCACCAACTGCAAGAGCTACAATATGCTCCTGTCTAATTCTGTCCTCATGGTGGTGAATGATTCCTGGCACTTGGAAAGCTCCTTTTTGATCTCATGCTCTCTTTTCCTCCAATATCGACTTTCTTCTTGGATCTTCCTATTGAAGTCTCTCAACTCTTCCAGCTTCTCCCTCTTTAAGGATTTGCACATGACAACTGCTTCAAGGTCTTTGGCGAACATCCTCTTATACCATTTGATTCGTAAATAATGGGCCTATGGTATGCCCATTTCAACAAGACATATGATTCTTTGGAACAAGTTTGCTTCTTGGTCCAGTTTTGGTTCAATGCTCTACTCAAATTTCATCGCATTGTATTTTTACTCCCCACAATGGAACAAAATATGAAATTTCAATCATGAATATGAGTGTAATCCTTTTGGATTTTAGTGGCTTTGTTTAAAATGGTTTTTGAGCTTGGGCCACTTCTCTCAAGCTAAAAAAATAAACTTCTTGTTTTTCTATTTGGATGTTTGGATCGCTGTAGGTGGTAGTCTCTTCTCTCTACAAAGAAAATATGATACAAATGATTGTTGCAGCTAATTCTCAATGCTCCCCATATGTATAATATAGTGTTGTCGTGGTCGATTTATCCCCTATAAATGAAAATACTTCCACAGATTTCCAGCTGAGTGATTTATATGTGAAAGGGGGCATATCTGGTTATGATATCAAAACATAACCCACAACTATCCATCCAAATTCACACTGGTTGACCAAAAAATATTTTACACAACCCAACAATGAAGAAAGACACTCAATGGATGAATTTAGTCATGCAACATTGGAGAACAATTCCTAGAGGATGAATTGGGTGACCAACTATGAAGAAAAATGATGAGTATGGTTCGTGGGAAAAGAACAAACACTCAAGTAGCAATAAAAATGTTTTGTGAGGTTTGGAGGAAAAGAAAAAAACACCCAACAAGCATGATAGCGTTGAGTCTAGTCTGTGGGCAGAGGGAAAAACACCCAAGTAAGTGTAAATCAAAATACATTGATCCAACTCCAAGGAATTATGGCAATGATTTAGTTAGAGAGGAATCGAGATGTAAAAATGTGTTATGGGTATGCTTTACACAACCAAAAAATCTCTATAGGTGATTATTAGTAGTGCCCACAATTAGTAAGGGGACCATTAAGAAGATTTCAGTTGGTTAATTTGCAAAAATTTCAAGCAATCAAACTCAAACTAGAACCACAATAACCAAATTACACAACCACATGGTATACACAACTTATTTTCCTTGGGAAATTCCTTACAAAGGGTGAGTTATGCATGCTCAGAAATCTCATGCATGTTGCTCACTCAATTTTTTTTTTGTAGATGGGCATGGCTTGGAGACACCTTTGCTCATCATGGATAGGCTCTTTGACTCCTTCGCCCTCTAATATTCAAGCAGGGTGCATTGTTTGGGCTCTCATCTATGCTCCTCAAACTTCTCGAGTTCATCTTGCATCTCCCATGTTCCTCATTCTTCACGACAACCTTCATTTTTAATGGGTTTCCTTTGGAAGGCCAACCATCACAATGGTTCATTTCCACTTCCAATTTCTACCAAAAAGATGAAATAAAAATAAAAATAAATATTACATGCTTATTACAAATTTATAAGAAGTTTAACAAAGATCCAATTTGGATGATGATGTTATACTCAAAATTTTGCACATGGTTATTTACATACTGACATGGTTATTATTAAGTGATGTAATACTACTAATTTCAGGACCCGCACTACCCAAGGTTATATGTTAGGAGCAATGTGACATTGGTTATTAGGCATGTTTGTGATCTATTGTGAATACTAACCAAAATTAAAAATTATTGAATTATGTTGTCTTTGGGGCCAACACTAATATTAGTGAGATGTCGAGAGAAACCTATGATGAAAACATTATTAGTCGTCAAGGAATAACACATTAAAATGGGACCTCCTTCTCAAGTCTAGTACTTTTAAACCTAAAATGATTATAGGGTACCTAAGTGAGGGCTTAATGTGGATTTCTATTTAAATTATTAGTATAAAGTACTTGTAAGGTTTTTTAAGCTCGAGAGCTTAAAAAAGTACTAACCCAAATTAATCCTCTAAACCTATTTAGAGAGGAGAATAATTTAGTTCAGGGGGTTAAACCTATTTGGATTTTGGAATTTACGTTAGTTACTTTAGGAATTTCTACTAGATAGTCAGTGCCTTGTGCTTTGTGTTTTTGACCAAACCCTATCCCTTTTCAAGAAAATATTGTAGGGAAGGTTGGTTTGGATTGTTGTGATAGTTATTGATAGTTTGTGTACTCATGTCCATTAGTTTCTACTTGGTGGTTGATAGGGGTAGAGGATATAGTAGCCTGCTCGGAATATTCAATTTCCCTTCTTAGTTATATGTGTGAGCATTACTGCCATAGGTGGGAGACATTGTAGAAATACTTTGTAGTTATTTATCACATTTCATCTTGATGGTTGGTGTTGTTGACTTATGTTGTAGTTGGGGCTAGAGGCATCGACAATGTTACTAGTGTTCGCTCCACCAATTTGAGAGATGTGGATTTGTGCATGTCCTATTTTGAACCATGTCATTATTATCGCCTTGTTCTATTCTTATATTGATGGCCTATTTGGTGTTGGTGTTTGGTCATCAACTTGAGTGAACCCTTGTTTAGATCTTGAGCTTGAGGCCCCATCATGGGGGGTACTGTGAGCATCTTTGGCTATATGTTTCATTGGGAGGAAAAGTACCCATGAGTGCACGTTCTTAAACACCTTGTTGTTTAGTTGTAGAAGGATTGGTTTACACCAGGAAAAAGGGACTTCTATGAGACATTTGCAAAGATATAACTACTTTCATTTCTTTGTTCTATTGTGATACTTTTACCATTTGTTACTTGCCTTGAAAAATGTCATAAATAAATTAGTCCTAGTTATTATTTTATTGCTATAGTTAAATGTTGGAGTCATTATTAAAATATGAGTTAGATCTTAGTTAGTTCATTTCTTCCATACAACCTCACAAGAGTGTTGCTAGATTCAAGTTGTTACACCTTTACAATGCATTTAATGTATCCTTTCTCAAGAAACATGTACTTAACCATGTAAAATTATATTTTGATTAAAGTCAATAAAAGGGAGAATATAAAACAAAACCATTATGCACCATTGACAAGAAGGTAACATTTCTTTGTAACCAAGCCACGAGGAAGGTAACGGTAGAATAGAAGCAATATAATATAATTGAGGCTATGTAGGAGGTGGAGGATTCCATTAGGGAGGCATACCCATTTTTGTTTCTCATTTTGAGAATACATTGAGGTATATGTTGATTAAGGGGGAGGAGAATGTCATGCCTTAGTTAAGCCTTGTGGGATTAACTATAATGACCCCATATATAAATTTTTTGTATATATATTCCTAGTAGACCAAGGAAAAAGTACTACAAAGCTTTATGTTTAGGTTGATTATCATGTTTGTGTTTTTCTACATTTCTTTGCCAATGTGCAGGTAAATATTACCATGGTGCACTTTATAATATACTATGTTGGGAGGATAGGTAAATACTTATCTTTAGGTTGATTATCATGTTTGTGTTTTTCTACATTTCTTTGCCAATGTGCAGGTAAATATTAAATATTACCGTGGTGCACTTTACAATATGCTATGTTGGAAGGATAGGTAAATATTACCATGGTTCACTTTATAATATGGTATGCATGGTATGTTGGAAGGATATGTATAAGAGGAAATATGAAATATAATGCTAAACCACTAAAATATTTTGAAAAAAATGAATAAGGGAATTAATATGAGGACGTGAGAGGAGGAGAAGGGGGTCCTAGCGAGATAAAATATTAAAATATTATGGGCATTATCCTCTAACTATTTTCTTGTTTATTAGAAAGCCCACCATCCATCTACGTCACATGTTCGTATCGAATGAATGTGTACTTGAATGAAACACATGGTCTCATGTAAGCAAAAGGTATTTGAACCATGACTTTGTACATCTTACTATCTTATTCTATTCAATTATGAAATTGAGAAATAAAATTTTATGTATCCATGGCTTCCCTTTACGTAACTTCCACCAAGAATCTCAGTATCTTAGAGAGAAGTATGTGTCCATGGGGTTTTCATGGGGTTTTCTTAGGTGGTAGGAGAAAGATTTAGTAGATTTCAATGGAAAACCCATGGTTGCAAAATCAAATGACAATGGGGAATGAAAATAAATACAAACCATGTCCTTTGTCAAATAACTAACCATAATTAAGCCAAAGTATACTATGAATACCCAAATTACAGTTAATAGATAATTTTTCCCATGCTTGCACTAGAGCACTAAAGGTGTTGGATTTCTTAAAGGGTTGTGTAGTAGAGA
The DNA here is from genome assembly GCA_010110895.2 of Picea sitchensis. Taxonomy (NCBI): domain Eukaryota; kingdom Viridiplantae; phylum Streptophyta; class Pinopsida; order Pinales; family Pinaceae; genus Picea; species Picea sitchensis. The sequence continues at coordinate 10,611 of SNQJ01S0086434.1, read as the reverse complement.
AGGGGAATTCTATATCTTATGTTATGCTTGGTTGCGAGGGATGAATTTGTGGTTAATTGAAAGTTAGGAGAGATTACTAGAGGGATTTCACTGAGATACATTATGGTAGGTGTTTGGTTCTAGCAAATTTTGAGCATCATGGATTAGGATTAATGACTTCTAGAGCCAATGGTCTTATCTTTGTTCTCGTTGTATCATACTCCATCTTGGGAATGAAATAAATATAAGATTCATTTTTTTCTTCCTTTTTTGGGTATCTACCCGGGGAAGAAAATCAACCACTCTCTAAGCCTGAAGGCAGGAGTGAGGTTGTTGGTACCTTGCCAATGCCACAATATTTCAATTAAGAGCTCAAACATGTCAATTATGATCATTGAACCTAGGTGGGGAGGTTAACAATCATTTCTCCCAACCACCCAAGCTAGACCCAATTCACTACAAATATAAGATGCCTATGATTGAAACATGTATCATTCTTTGATAGTCAAGGACCATTTCATTAAATTTGGACTAATTTGAGTCTAAGCCTGTTTGAACATGGACTGGAATTTATGTTTTCAAAGTGCAAAATATAGTTCCAAATGTGCCAATATTGGATTTCATAATTCCAAAATTGGATTTAAAAGTACAAAATTGAATTCCAAAAATGTTAAATTAGATTATGAAAATTCAAATATTGAATCCTTCATTAATACTTGTTTCATTATTAGTTGTTTTTGATAGTTGTATACACTAACAACTAATCGCAAATCATTATCTACACAATGCAAAAACAAACATATAAGATACATAATTATTGGATTTCAAGAGATTCATCATATGTTCATAATACAATACTCTTTTAAGTATGATAGAAAATTTCCATTACATTTAATTTATACCTTTCAAAGCCTTTAAAATGGGTTTCACATCATCTACATTGTTTCATCATTCTCGTCTTTATAATGATAAGTCTTTGGAATAATATGGATCTTTTCATCATCACATATAATCATTTTCTTGGAGATGTCAACAAGAATTGTGTTTTTATAATAATAAATATCATTAAATACAATGTTTCAAAACATTTACTCATTTTTTTAATATTAGGTTACAATTTTGTAATTGAATTTTTCATTATTGTATTTTTCATAAATCCCAGTGTAACATCGACACAAATATTTCGACATAATAAAAGCTAACATATACATAATATTCATAAATATTGAAGTTCTTTAACTGAATTTACAAATCAATACTTATAATTTTTCATCAATTAGTTATCGTTTAGATGGAAGCACTATAAAAATATTAAAAGTACTATTATAAAATGCAACTGAATAAAAAAAAAAATCAAAATATCTTATTAACCATATAAATCACTTTTACACAAAAAACGATTAGTGTAACAAGTATTAATTAAATTATTTAACATAATTTCAAGTTTTCTACAATAAATATCACATCACGGACACCATTCAAGTGTCGAAAGTATGGCCACAATTGATCTAACAAGTATGCGTGATTCACATTTTCACAATTATAACCTTTTGTAATTGTTGATTAAGGTTGGTTGTCATTGATGTCAACCCTTGAAGAAAGCCCCATAGCACAAAGGTTTCGGTAATGGAACTAATATTGTTTGATGTAAATATGACTCATTATTGTTTTGTCATGGTTGATAAGAAGTAAATATGGATGAACTCCAAAGTGGTCCCCTTATGGTGAAAGCCCTCACAGGAAGACACTTTGTGGAGTAAGAGAACTCATGCTTAATTGTGGAATAATGAGATGAAGGAAAGTGAATTTTTCAGGGAAAATATCCTAGATGGATAGTGCTTGTCATGTCATTTCTGGTGGTATGTGGAACGTCACATAATTCCTCACGGTTAGAGAGTTATGTCCATGAGAAGTTGGAGACCCCAGGTTTGGGTAATGGACCCAAGTTTGTTTGATGGGTAATGGTATGAGTTATGATATATTTTCAGATGATACTATTCTATATGGATAGTACATATCATACCATTACGGTGGTATATAGAACATCACACACATATCTCCTCTCCACCGGTTTTGAGAGTTATGGCCTTACGAGAAGTTAGGAGGACCCTCTTATGTCATCCAAGAGCTGAGTCAAAGTAGTCAAAGTGGTTAAGAGATTTTAAAAGGTAATAATAAGGTGAAGTGATGGGGTGTAGTATAATTCAAGTGTGAATACAAAATAAATTATTTCAATAATAAATTTAATGGATAAAATTAGAAGTGGACTGTACAAAATAAGAAGAGTGGGCCAAGGCATTTTGAAGGTATTTTTAAAGGAAATACCACTTGGGTATAGATAAGAGAGGCCGAGGCTCTCTCATTTGAATCACACTTGAGCATATTGAATATCTATATGCAGGTAACCAAGGATATCTAGCCAAATTACAGTGAAGGGTGAAAGAGGCCGAAATGCAAGGAAGGATAAATTATTTTGATGAATTGCCTTTCTAAGGTATGTTATTTATAGGTCATCACAATTTTTAAATATAAATTTTTCTATAATGATGATTCAGACCGTGAGAGGTGATGAAAGTCAAGGAAAACTATCAAGTATGTGGTAAAGAAGAAATTTAGAAACTGTGGGTCGTTGTATTTTGGGAGTTACACTCCTAAAATAGGGTTTGTGGTTAGTAATGCAAACTAGTCAATCCCGGTGTTTGGAATTAAAAAACGTCTGGCTTCTTCACATACAAAATCAAATTCAATGAGACCAAATGTGTTAGTTCAGAATTTTGATCTATAGTATGCTTTGTAATAGTTTCAGATCATTTCATCAAATATTTTGTTGCGGGAAGCAACTCTACAAGGTTGCTCTCTAGAATAGAAGCCACAATTCGAACCAAGGTATGTCATTTTTTTCTATAACTCATTTTAAGAGAGGTTACAAGTAAGGTGAAGCGTGGGAGAATTGCATAAAACACTAAAAGGTATTGTGTATCAGTTTAGATCTTTATACATTAGGTTTCAAAGTTATGATTACTTACTAAGTTAGGGTTGTTGACTAATCCAAAACTAGGCATGTGAGACTAAAAGAAAAGTTTGAGTGGTCTGATCTCTCTTGTTTTAAAAGTACAATGTGAAAGGTTTGGGGAATGTGATCATATACACAGTCTATTATAGAGCTACAAATCAGATTTGATGAGGTTGTTTTTCATGAGGTGTATAGTTAATGATATTGGTACATATTGTGTTAGCTGTAAAGCACCTTTACCAATCATTAAGTCTAAATTGTCACCATATTTGTATTATTCATTTAGGATAGCTAGTCATAGTAATGCATGATTTTAGGATCTAGAGCAAATCTCTCTATGAGGTAATCACCCATTGTACTATAAATATGTAACATTGGAGTGAATAAATATGTGTTGGCTATTATGCCTTTTTCAGCCATGTTGATGTTATTGTCTCTATTTTGTCAATTGTTGTTGTTCTTGTGTTTTAATTTCTTCTTCAAATTGGTATCAGACTCTTATAGTTCTTGAGGAACATTAATTTTGAGAACAGCGGGTGTGGAATCTATGATTTGGAAAGATAATGACTTGGATTTGCGAAAACCCGAGAATTGGACAATTTCAGGATCTATTTTAGCGAGGAGTGACCTCTATAGTTTCGTTGACTTTAAAGCGACGAGATTATCACAATAAAGATCCGTTAGTTCAAGTGATTGGCCGAGAGATGTACATACCATAACCACAACTTGTGTGATAGGGTATGGCATGGATTTTTTTTAATCCATGTAGATTGAATATCATTGTTCTACTCGTAGTTCTGGTTTTTTTTGTTATCAATATCCAATTCTTCATTAGATCAAGGATGCATATGGGTTATATTAGTTGACTTGATTTCATGAGTTATGGTTTGTGCTCTCATGGATCCTTGGCCAGCTTCTGAAATGGCTTCTCACTGACCCGAAAACATATCTAGATAGATTATCATTGAAGTGTGAAAAGGACGGTCAGACTTCTCATATTTTTGAAGATACTGGATGATCTGTAAAGATAAATGATGGGAGATGGAAAGTCTGTTTGAATGCTCCATGGTTTTGGTCTCTAAAATCCCATGCCATAAAATATTCTATATATCTGCACTATATTTTCACCACGAATTATGTTGAAGCGACCCATCCAGATCGCACCCTCCTCTATCCATTGTGGCAACTTTAGATCTACCCACATCGATATCCAATGATTCAATCAAATCGAACTACACACACAAAATATAAAATTCAATACGGAACATCCAAGAATCAAATCCCCGTCACGCCTGTCTCAGTGATAAATAGATCTGTATACAATTTCCAGTGATATGATTTGATTTGGAGTTTGCCCAGTGGCCACCAGAATCGAACCCGTTATCATCTTCTCATGGATCGATTTCAACCTACCTCCAAAGTAAATTTGGCCTGCAAATTCATAACCTGCATCAACAATCTGATCTGAATGAGTGATCTAGTGACATGCATACATTGAATTTTCTTACTGCCCCAATCTGAGCATAGATGGTCTGCTCAGCGTCATTGTGCAGGACGTCAAGATAAAGGTTTCAGCATGCACAGGAACGAAGATGAAAAGCTTCCACGCCGGAAGCTATGAAACTTGCGTTGCTGACGACGGAAGCCACGGGACGGTAGATCTCGGTGATCTCTACGGCGAAGAGAATATACTTGTAAGAACTCAAATTGACCTTAAAATCTGCGTAAACCCTATGAATTTTGTCCGGTCCGGTTGTTTCTACAAAAGGGCTGGATTTCTGGCGGCAGGCATAGAGTGAAGGCACCTTTCGGAAGTATGAGGAGTCGTTCGTCCACCTCGCTGGGGATCTGTCTTTGAAGAATTCTGTCAACAGCTAGCACAGGAGGTCTCATATGTGTGGAGCAGGTCGTTGTTGCATGGATTTGATTGTTGTTGTGTTGTTGTGCTGCCACGTGAAGTATATCTCATTGTTAGATGTCAAACTCGCTATGACGCCTCTCATACGCTACTCTCTCAATATGGAAGTCACTCAGGATTCCTACTTGTCCACCATCTAAAACGTGGCACATTCAACTATAAACTAGAGATTTTCCCATCTGTCATCTAGATCTTTTATTGAGGCATAGTTGCGTGGGTTTAACAGGTGCGAGAATAGTGCAGCATTCACGCGCACACAAATGTTTAAAAAAATAAAAAAAATCCGATGGAAACAGATTTAACTTCCCGATTAGTTCACAATTTAACTTCTGGCGTGGTTGAATTTGGTAAAGGGCTATATTAATATTTTCCATTATTCCCCGGTCGCGAATTATAAAGAGCCCGATCCCAACTATTGAACATATGCATCTGCGAAAAAGACAAATCTTATCGGAAAAACGATCCCAGTCAACGTTTTAATGTCTGATGATTCCGTGATGCTTGGGATCTAATATCCCATGCGTCGATGTATCGATTTAATGTCTGCGGTGATTCCAGGAGAATCTAATATCCATGTGATGATTCTTTTGTAGGATTCAACACGAATTTCATTCGAGAACAAAATGTCATATTGCATACGGGTGGTCACAAGTTTGTATACAGAGTAAGCATTGAAGCTTGATAAAAGTAAGAGTATTGTGGGCATTGGATCGTTGTGTTGATATTGACAAAGGTTGAGTCCAGACGTTGTTGAAGCCTTGAAAGGTTGAATTCCTGCATCATTAGTGAATAGTAAGATCTGTTGGACTGAACGATTTGACATATCGATAAAATTTATGGTCTCTGGCATCCAGAACTGAGTTACCTCTATGACATTTGGTTGTGGCATCAAATCTATCTTTGAAGGTATGCGCCTAGGTTTAGATTAGATCATTGAGAGTACAATTTGTGCATTCAAATTATAAGATTTTTTGTCTACTGTGTTGGACCGAGGAAAATCCACAATTCACAAATAAAGTTGTTTTGTTTGAACAGTTAGTGTGAATGCATTTAGAGTCTGGAAGAAGACTGTAATACAAAGAATGGAATGAGTTAAGTATGAACATGTTTAGGAATCAAAATACAAAAAGGTTGACCAGTGTTCAATTCTTGCAAAAATCATATATGAGCATAGCGATGAATATAGGTTATGAAAAGCCAAGAACTTCGTAGATGGTGTGATTAGCTTTGAACACTACATGCATCGCGGTATTCTGCCGGATCTCCGCGATGCCTCAATGATTAGTGTGTGCATGATTGGGAATTATCAGGAAAATACAAAGTGTTTTTTTAAATGTACATTTAAAGGGGCAACTAGAAGATCATTGTATCAAGAATAATAAAGTTCAATTTTTTGTGGTGTTGAAGTATCCTAGATCCCCCTAAAATTGAATAAGGGGATGTTGATACATACGTATTTATTAATGAGATGGATTCTTCTTAATGTTGTTGTTTTGTGTCTAGTTTGGCACTTAAAACAAAAGATAAAAGTTATAAAGCAATCATACACACACTAAAAAATTACAAGGAAATTTAATTAATTAGAGACATGGCATTTGCCGATTAATTCAAGCACAATGGAGCGCAAGTAATCAAGAAGAAAAAAAGTTCAAGTTGTCATCCACATTGTCATTCAACAACAATGCACATTCATAACATTGAAGCAATCGACACATCAAGCTCATAATCAAGGACTCAAAGCATCATCAATTTGAAGATCAATTAAATCCACATTCATTTATACAAAACTTGCAATAATTTTCTTTGTAGTGTGAAATCAAAATCAAGTTGAATTGCAGTGTGATTTTCAGGTGCATTCTCGGCTTAGCCCGACACCAAAGAGTCATTATAATTTTGAGTCAAAATTAACAAGGTTGAGTGGTTAAAACTAAAACCATTGTAAGCTTATCACATGTTTGGATGCATTTTTTGGTGGTAACCGACATCCTTAACTTGTTGAAAATTTCAAGCGAGACATTTCGACTGAAGCAATTTCAAGCGGGCGTGAAAGTTTAAAGAAGAGTAGCCCGTGAGGTTCAAGCAAGCACAAGGAAAAGAATAATGGGTAAAGGAGGCATTTACGAGCGCCTCTCGAGAAATCTAAAAGAGTTGCAAGAGTACAGTAAATTCTGAGATCAAATTGATATGAAAGATAAATTGATTGAAACACTTGAGATGAAGTTAATTCACAATCAAAACATAATTGATCACATGGTTGACACAATGCAGTCAGTAAATGATCTTTGAGATGAAATTGAAATGAAGAATAAATTGATTGATGCACTTTAGATTAAATTAAGAGAAAAATATAATCAAATTGATGACATGGTTGCTGCAACATCTGAAGAAACTGTAAAAGTTGATGCAAGTTGTGACACAAAACATCTAATAGAGAATTTTGATGCAATATGTGATACATAAGATCTTATCCAAAAGGTTGATGAAACATGTGATACAAAGGAGCTTATCAAAATGGTTGATGTGGAATGTGATACAAATGAGTTTATACAAAAGGTTGATACATTTTGTGATACACAAGACCTTATCCAATTAATTGATATAAAAGAAACAAAAGATATGGAATCTTTCAAGATGAATTCCAAAAAGAAGCATAGAATAATAGCAAATATGAAGGAAATAAAAGAATCTGAGTCAACATCATCTTTCCAAGATGTTTTTTAGACCTTGGGAAGAATTACATTTCAATCGGAATCATCATGGCTTGGGATATGAAAATCAGAAACAATTTTTCATATTCAAATTTTCAAACTAATTATGTTTGAGTGTTGGATTTCTTCAAGAAAAATCAATACTAAATGTTGCAAATCAGAATGATAAGTGCCAACATTGTAATCAAGTTGGTCACATGGAGGATGGTGTTTTTGATCTCCATCCTTGTATGAGTGTGTAGACAAATCATGCATCAAAAATGTTCCAAGGAACTTATTGAAACTTACAGGCCCGAAGATTCACTATGAGTGGATTGATCGTTGGCAATGGTCATTAACTGCCAAACAATTATATAAGTCTTACCAAAGAGTACAATCTCGAGTAAAGATGTGTTTTGAAGAAAATAAAGAAATATGTATATAACTCAAAGTGGTCCCCTTATAGGCTTTGGAAGACCACTCTCGGGATGAATAACGTAGTGGTTAATTCCATGGCCCTGCCCACTTTGGGATTTGACACACAAATAAAATAAAAATAAAATGGAGTAAAAGTGAAACCCTCATGCACCATAAGTGGTTTCACTAACCATATTCACTTGATTTATGGTTCATGAAACCACTTTTGGTTTCTCCTTTCAGTTGACAAAGGGGTGAAATTAATGATAGAATTTATGATGGAATTGCGGATGGTTGTCATCCTAAAAGTTTCGACAACAAACATACCATATGGGTATCGAATTTGTCGAGATGGGCAACTGCTGTCTGTATATGGCAGACTTTGGGAGAATGATGGTTCTATATTGAATCATACACAAGGATGTTGAGTTTGATAGAAATTATGTGGACATTTGGTTTACCTAGATGGTTATTGGACCTAGTAGATGAAAGATGGATTCTTACGTATTGCAGCTTGGCATTGATTGAGTTGGGGCTTTGGATGTGTGGAGACTTGCGGTGGTCCTTCTCTTTGTTCTCTCTCATCTCATATTTGGAGTTCACATGATTGAATAAATTTGATGGCGATACGGCTCACATGATTACGGTGAGGGTTTCCAGTTCTTAGCATCCAGTTGGCGGACTTTTTAGGCAGTTCTTCATTGCGACTTAGCTCGGGAGTTTCAGTATGAAGACATGGGTGATACGAGTTTATGCTTTATTCTTTGGTATTATTGATGGACTTGTGATTGAGGGGGAATGTGCTTTATGGCTTACCTTTCAATCACCAAGTCTAAATTATCCTATATATTTGTATTTTTCATTTAGGATATTATTAATATATCCTCAAGTGATGACTAATGAGTTAGTAAAGATTTCCAAGCTGAAAGTCGCAATGCATGATTTTAGGATCTAGAGCAAATCTCTCTATGAGGTGGCACATCACCCATTGTACTCTATATATGTAACATTGGAGTGAATAAATATGTGTTGGCTATTATGCATTTTCAGCCATGTTGTTGTTCTTGTCTATACTCTATTTTGTCAATTTATTTGTTCTTGTGTTTTAATTTCTTCATATTGATGAGTCATAGTTGATGAGTAGTTGACACATGATTAATTTATACTTGGTATTTATGGTTGGATGCACTTGTTTATAATTCTGAGTTGATTCTGAGGTTGGTGCATAAGTTGATACACTTGTTTATGAATACGAGTTGATTCTGAGGTTGGTGCATGGTTTGTTGCACTTGTTTGTGGTACAAGTGGATTATAGGTTGGTGCATGGTTGATGCACTTACTGTGTTTATGGTACATCATTTGATTACAAGTTGGTGTTGATGGATAGTTGATGCATGGTTGATTATTGATGCAAGGAGTTTACAACGGTATCTCATAGTGATAATTGTGGCGATTGGATTCGATCCATTTCTACTTCTACTTAAGGGGTGACGGAATGGGAGCAGACGAGGTGGTTGTGACCACCTTCTAGTTGGTTGTCTTGAGAGAAGAACATTGGGGTTGTAGCCTCCTTTGGTTTGTAACCAAAAATTGGGGAGTTGGGCTTCCCTCGGGTTGTAGCCCAAGAAAATAGGGAGTTAGACTCCTTCTAGTTAGAGATGGAAAACAAAGGAAGTTGGTTCAATGAATGTAATTATTCAAGACATATAAGAAAAATCATTCCATGGTTTTCTCACGATTTAGGTTTCCACATAAAACCTTTGGTAATGCTTGTGTATTAATGGCGTTATTTATTTATTGCTCATTATTGGATAATAATTCTACATTGATGTATGTGTGTGATTGTTTATTTATTACTACTCATTATTGGATAATAATTCTACATTGATATAACATTTGAAGAAAAAGGATTATAATTACATTATTACTGATTCATCCCCCCTCTCAGTAATCCAACAATTGGTATCAGAGCAGGTTCCTTCAGAAATCAGTTTAACCACTAAAAGGTAGATCATGGAGAGTACCAACTCGTATAAAAATGGAATACCATAGTTTGATGGACAGAAGTATGATTTTTGGAGCATAACGATGAAAGCATATATACAGGCACATGGATTTCAAGTTTGGCAATCAATTGTAGATGGATACATAGCACCAACAGTTACACCAACAAGTGACAAAGCAGTGAAACTCGATGAGAATAATTCCAAATCCATAAATGCACTTTTGAATGGTCTCGGTGATACGGTATTCACCAAAGTTGCACATTGTAAATCTGCTAAAGAGATTTGGGACAAGATTCGAAATATTTATGAAGGAGAATCAAAAGTCAAAACAAAGCTTCAAACTTACAGAGGACAGTTCGAACAACTAAAAATGAAGAAAGATGAAGATATCACAGCCTGAATACAATCATAGGATTGGGAGAAGAAATCAAAGAATCTGTAATTGTTCAAAAGGTACTAAGATATCTTCCTATGAGATTAAACCCTAAGATATCATCACTAGAAGAAAGATCGGATCTAAACTCAATAAGCATGGACAAACTGCATGGAATCTTCACAACATATGAGATGAGAACTGAACAGGAAAATCCA
>SNQJ01S0086433.1:46849-59265 GCA_010110895.2 Picea sitchensis | reverse complement strand
TTTGTGTGCATTATTCTATGGGACATACAGTTTTTGTAACAACACTAGGGGGGGAAAGTCCAAAAATTAGAGAGAGTCCATCATGTTGGTAATGTTCCATTCCATTACATCATCTATAGTTCTTCAGTCCTTTGCATTTTGAACAACTACACACCGTTGATGCTTCACTAATAAATTTGAAAAGGATCATCTCCATTTACCTCTAAATTGGTTGCTTTAATAGAAGATGGCATATCACAAATTGTAGAAAAAAGTTGATCTTATGGTGCATTGGGATTTGGGGTCTAATGCACATATGACTTCTAGTTACAACCCTTCACTATTTTCTTCTATTCGAAGGAGGAACTATATTAAGATCAACATATAGGGAACTATCGCTAGTTTCCTACAAATCATATAAATATACACAGATATATTAAGCACATAATTGATCATCAAAAACCTTATCCTAAATTCATAGACTACATTCCTTAACTTGATAATTTACATCTTTTTTTACATGTGTCAAAGTACTAGAAGATATTGTTGGGGTTGGATTTGGAATCTATAGCTAATAAGCATAATAAGCATGAGAATTTAAATATGCATATGTCATAACCAAATATTATAACATAATAAAATTATGGATTTACATATTGAGTAGAGGATGAACTAATAAATTTATTTGAGCTAGTATTGGATGAGGAACTGCTCGATATTGAACCATAGTTTTTATGTCTCATGTGCACAATAAATAACACAAATCCAATACTTATGATTGTGTGACTGGACATCAAAAGTCTTCTAATAAATATGTGATATTTTTCGCAATACGAATTTAGAGATTAGGGTTATATTACTGAACTAAACCCATAATCAAGTGAAGATGAAGAACCCAATGAACCCACCATTGTTTATGCAATCTAGAAATGGCATTAAAATTTGGTTATTAAAATAATAGAAGATACAATAAAAATGATGATGATGATGAATATAATAATAATGAATATTATTATAATAATACTAGTAATAATAATAATAAAAATAACAATAGACCATGTGAAATAGGACCCTGCAACATGAATGTACTCCTATAGTGTGATAATACATAGGGAAATCAACAAGATAGAGCTTGAATAGGAGTTAGTTGATTATTCAGAAAACCCTTTGAAGGACTATTCTATCTTCATTCCTAAAATATTTACTCAAGAAAGAAAAGGGGTTGATCATGGTGAGATTGAGAAATAGTACTAAGGTGTAAATTTAGTACTACTAGTGTGGGGAAAGATATTATTGAGGGTGTAAATAGGTCACTATTTGAAAGGGACTATTTTAACAAGTTTGTTACTAAGAAAGGTATAGATTGAAGGTAGGGGCATAGTACAACTATGTAGCACCATGGGAGAAAGGATACTTAGCTATCGCATCTTCGATGAAATTAATACCCATTTCATCCACAATTAAATTTTTTAAATATGGTTGTTCTAAAGTAAATTTAATGGATGATGACCTAAGTTTTTTAGAAGTGAGGTCATATGAGGTTATATGCAACCTAGAATAACTGAGAGTGACTAATAAGTATTTCATCTCTAAGTCATAGCTAGGTTTTGTTGGTCAAAGGTTAGAGTTAGGAGAACTAATAGTTTCAATTACTTTATAAAATTTATGGACTCCTTCAACAACAAAAAAGTGGAAGAAATGTTTTAACATGCATGAGAAGAGGGTAAACCTAGTTTTGGGGTGAGGATCAAGTCTTGGAAAGGGGAGGAAAATCCCTAAGAGGAAAACTATATGGAAAAAAGGTCTTTGAGGGGTTTTTTCGTCTTTAGATAGCAAGGGTTTAGGGATTGTTCTAGGTTATATTATGAGACTCCACTTCATGGTAAGAGAATGGCTTGGTTTCTCATTGAAATCTAAAGAGGATGTGAAATAAATTATTAGTCAAAGATTGTAGTAGAGTCCCTTTATACTTTGTTTGAGGAAACAGTTTCCTTGTTTTGATCCATAGAGAGAATCCACTACTAATCAATCTATTTGGGTCATACTACCGATACTTCCACTCATGTTATCGTCATCCAAAATCTTGAAGGAAATAGCTAGACCATATAGATTATTTTGTGGATCTGGATGACAATTTTCTCATATCTTCAACAAGAAAAATGGGCAGGATATTGGTTGAGGGAAGAACATCCAAATTTTATTGACAATGAAATTAGGAGATGGAGATATATACAACCTCTATATTATGTTAAGATTCCATTTTAATTCTCTCATTGTTATCGGCATGGACATATTACAAAATATGGTTGGTTAAATTTTTTTAGAAAGTAATGGAAGAAAAAATCTTCTCCTACTAAGATATTTTTGGAGGTTAAAACAAACATAGACCGGAAGGTAACAAGGGAGGATATTCCACTAGAGCCTAATGATGTGGGGTTAAACAATAGTCTTCCAATTAGGTTGGAATTCATTTCATATTTCGCCCCTTTAAAAGTACCAAACCTCTCAATAAAGAATTCAAATTAACTATGGAGGCAAGTAGAGTGATGGAGGAAAGGTCGATGTGAGGGAGGTTGAACTTGGACAAATTTAATCCCCCATTTCTATGGGTAATTTAGACTCATTTGTTCATCCCCGTGATATTGAACCCTATAATAATTTAATGATTTTTTAGTATCATTTGCATGTGCTCAAAGGGAATATACAAAAACCTCATGAAATCCCATAGGGAGGGGATATTAAATATTCTAAGAAAGGGTAAACTCCTCTTGGACCACATTTTTCATTAAACCAAAAGGCTGACCTATTATTTTTCGATACAACCACTAGAGTTAATGAATCCACGCAAGGTTGTTAACCCATGTCACGAGTCTAGAATGAGGTGTTGATCACCAAGTCAACAATCTCCCTCTCATCACAAACTGAGGTACTCGGCACCAACCGAACGAACTTGAACTTAAGACCTTTCGATCCGATACCAATTGTTGTGCCATGTTATTTTCTAATACAACCGCCAAATTTAACAAATCCATGAAAGGTTGTTAAACAATGTCACAAGTCCCGAAGGAGGTTCTGACCACCAAGTCAAAAATTCCAATAAATTATGTTGAGGGAAAAATAAGATATCCCAAATAACATAACCTGCAATGCCAAAAACACTAATAAGTCTACCTAATATCTATCCCATAGTTCAAACTCCTCCTTTACGAAGGAGGATTCATCTTACCTTGGGAAAAATAGTTAACCCCATTGTATAAAGAAAAATTGCTTCTATTTTGGGTGAAGTTGAAGTTGAGAGGGGTATTACTGTAGACATAGGAAAGGATGGTACTTTGTGGTTTAGGAAATAAATCATATATTTCTCTTGCACGAGACAAAGATTTAAGAGAGATATAGACCAGAAAATAAAAACCCATTTTGAGGAACCTTTGAGTAGGAAAAACATTTGGAAAGGTTAAACCATGATTGTGCTCTCTCTCAATGCAAGAGGTTTTGGAAATGCCTCTAAAAAAATGAATTTTTCAGGTTATTTGAGGTTCACAAGCCATGGATTATTTTGATCCATGAAACTATAGGGGAAGGAAAGAGGATTTTGAAGGTAGATCAAGTGGGTTTATTTTGGGATGGAAGAAGAGGTCCTTTAAAATTCTAAGCTATGTATTTTTTGTCTTAGGCATAGGTGAAAATTTATTCTCTCTAGATATAGGGAAGAAATATCTTGTGGCAAAAATTTATGGACCTTTTGAAGGGAGGGTTTAGTATTGGGAAGTTTTATATTTGAATAATTTTATGAATAAAGAGAGTAATTTTAGGAGGTGATTTGAATTTTACCGTGAAGAAGGTTGAGATATTGGGATCAAATACCACATCAAATCCCTTTGAATTTTTATTTTCTCATAAGATACAATTGACTAGGTTGGTTGATGTGGATCCAATCAAAATAGTTCTAACCTAGATGAATAATAGGATAGGGAATGAATTGGTATCCAAAAGGCTGAATATTTTTTTGGTATCAAAATCTACTTTGGCGGATGATGAAAATATTGGATTAGGTCATGGTGCAAGTCAGAGGTGAATATGATCACCTCCTAATTCTATTATAGTTGGATAAATAGGACATAAAACACCCCAACCCCTTTATATTCAATTCTACAAGGATGGAGGATGAATAGTTTCAAGAGTTATTAAAGGAAGAATGGTAGTGTTATGATGGGACCCAAAGGGACTCAGCTTGACATCAATTCATTCTAATTATGAGGAAAGTAAAATCAATAGTGTCAAAATGGGCATAGAATAAGTTCAAAAATAGGGATTGGTACATATTATGAATTGAAAATAAAATAACTAAGGTATATAATGAAGTGAAGATCAATGTTTTCATATAAGGAATGAAAGGCAAGTTAAATACCTTGGAGAAGATAAATATAGATTTGTTGGCTACAAGGGAATATCAATGGAGGTTGAAAAGCCACAAGGGCTTCACTTGTTGGCCAATTTCCTATCACGTTCATTCATAAAGGGGGTTTTGAAATTGTGAAAAATCAAGTCATTGTATTGTTTCATATTAAGGGGAAGAGAGGTGTTTTTCAACTAAAAACAAATTATAGGTATTGGGTGGGAGAGACCATGGGCTAGGGGGATTTTGTAGGTATTTGGAAGGTGTTATAGGTACTAGGTGATGGGTTGTTGGGAAATAAATCAATTCACAATAAACAATGGTGAAGGTCTATTTCTAAATTAGAAATCAACATTGAGGTCATACTTTCACCACTTGTTATGATTACCTGAATCCTTCATATGGAAAATGATATCGAGAACCAAATCCCCTGTGGTGTGCATATGTGTATATATCTGTTGTCCTAACCACCCTTTTTATTTGTAATTATGTATGTAGGGTTTTATCTCTAATTTTCTATGGTTTACTTTGATGAAATTCATTTCTATGCATTTGTAAAATCCCATAGATTGACCCCATATTTAAGGGTAGGGGTGTTCACCAAGGGGTTCTCCTGCAAACCTTAATTTTTCACTATATGGTGCTCATTTTGGGTGGGTGATTTTGGTTGGAGAATAGTTTTTCTAGGTTTTTACAATGACAGGGAAGCCAATATCACCACATAACATATATGATCCCTCCACATAGCCTTATGAAGATGTGTATACTTTCCTTTTTTCATTACATAGGGAGAGGATTATTATTGGCCCAGTTTTATTAATCTCATCCAACCAATTAGATGTCCTATTTGGAAAGATGGGCCTCAACACTCAGATGAAAATAATCTCAATGGTTTTACATCTTACCTTAATCTTAATATATGAATAAACATAATATGATGATAATGTACAAGGAAGAAAGGAATCATGTATACCTAAATGATGGTAATAATTCCCCTAGGTTAGATTGAGCCATGGGATCACAATATATTGAATATCTCCTCATGAGAGTGTCTTTGAGTTCGAATGATAAGAAAGTAGGAATGGATTACCGGATCACTTGCCTAAATACTACTACAAAGACAAGTTTGATAGATAGATAGACAAATAAATATTTTTTCTTAAATATTTCTTGAGATCAAATATTTAAGGGACAAAGAGTTATGACTTGAGGTGGCTCAATTTTCTAGATTTACAAATAGATATCCATATACATAAACCCCTTCCTTAGTGAATGCATGACCATGTATTGGGATAAATATAGGGGTGATTGTAGTATGACACTAAGCCCGTGAACCCAATGTTATATTCATATAGTGGCATATCTTTATGTTGGGATGTCAATGCACTTGTCTGCTTATTTTTGGGTTATTTTTTATTTGTTGGCCAGTAACAAACAATTTTGTCTTGTCTAAATACTAGGGGTGGAAATAAAAGGGGATATTAAAAATTAGCACAAAATATGGATACGTATGATTTCTAGTGAGATTGTGCATGTACTTTGAAATAAAAATGTCCTCATCTATATTTTCATGTCCAAGGATATTTCAATTGTAAGGATAGGGTGTATTTTTATATAAAATGTTTCCTCTCCTTCTTCTTGACCTACCCACATAGGTATTTATGTTTCAATAAGTGACTTGGCAGGGGGTAGAGGACAAGTTTCTTTTGGGATTGGTCATTTTTTATGGTCATATTTCCTACCCTATAATTGATATATGCATTAGTTGTAGCCAGCCAAGGTCTTCCTAAAATTAAAGGATACCCATTCAATTCATATTTGGTTTGAAACACTATACAATATGTTGGATACTTTGATGAATCAATGGACACCATTGCATCCTCTAACACTCCTTCTGAATTTATAGTTGATCTGTATGCTAGTTAGAGTATAGTAGGTGTGTGTCTCAGTAGTTCCTTAAGGTCTAGTCTAAGAACAGTGTCCTTTGTCATAAAATTGATCGTTCCCCTTGATTTATCAAAGTATTATGAATGAGAATTTTTTTTATGTACACATGTACAACTAGGATTCATGGATCTATGTATTTAGGGACAAATATTTTTCCTAGCATGAGATATACTAGTCGGCATATCACATTGATTGTAGAAGAACATTTTCTCTTCCTTCTTGGTTTCTTAATGAATTATTATTTTATTAACTTGATCCAAGTGGATATCGGTGGCTACCCACCTATTCCAACTGGCATAAAACAGTCTTCTGGAAACTTACTATTTTTAGCAGGTTTTCGGTTCCTAAACTTTCGAGGCCATTTTGAGGGACTAAATGACATTTTTTGGGGATCGATCACCTCAATGATAGACAAAGGCTTTGATTGATCCCCCAAAATTAATCTCCTCAATGATACCTTTCCAACGAGCTATCGTGCACCCCAAATGGAGATCGTATGCCAAAGTTACACCCTCGGGAAGTTGATACACTAAACTACCCAAAACGGGGTCCACAAAAATGTTGACTTTTCATCTTCCGGGGTTAGGGTTTTGGATTTTCTTTATGTTAAAAGGGACTTTGGAGACTCATTGTAATAATAGTATTCTTTTGAATTTGAGGAGCCATCACATCTCTTCTCAGAGATAAGATGCCACCATTCTAGCAAGTCTTTCACTCTGTATTTCTACAGTTTTGTACATTTCACTCATTAATAGAAATTGTGTATTATTGTATCTTTGTATTTATCGTTTCATCTCTGATATATTTATGCTATATTATTCGATATCTGAGATATCTCTATACATTTATTTATTATATCTTCGCTCTCATTCTGTACCGAAAATAATCCAGATCGGAGCTTATTGTAGATAAGAACATACTTAATGGCTTGGAGGAGAGGGATTTTGACACATAAGTTTTTAAGTTCTATTAGGAGTTCATTCTCTAAGGAGGTGTAAGTATTCTTAGTTTCTATCCTTTTGGATAAGGTGGTGTTGGTTCAAGGATAGGTTTTTCATGTGGAGGATTTTCCTCCTCCTCAGATCCCTTATCCTTTATGGGCTCTTTAATGAGAGGAGGGGTTGTTAGTAGATTCCATATTCTTAGATTGATTTTTTGAATATCCATAGAGTAGGTTTGGTGGGTGGTCATACCATTATTGTATACTTGTTGGACCTATCTATTATTTGGATTAGGTGATGGTTGGGTAGGCAATTTTGGTTGTTTTGGAATTTCTTGATTATTTCTTGTTGGAGCATTCGTCTATTGTGGTGGGAGTGGGAGAAATTATTATTGTTATTGGTTTCGAGGTCTCCACCCTTGTGGAGGGTTAGTCCACTAGTTATTTTGCATTGGAGGTTGAGATGGGAATGATTGAAAGGAATATTTGAATGGTTGAGGATGGTTTTGATACTTCCATTGATTTTGAATTAGCCATCAAGGTTGATTAGGAGGATACTGAGGTTAAGTATTCATTTGTGTATTAAAACAAACAAAGTATTGAGGATGAGAATAAGGAATACCTATTTGGAATGGTTGAGATAATCCTTGACTCCTTTAGTTGATGAAGATATTGGCTCCACATTCTCCTCAACTCCCTAATAAGTAGCCTCGATACCTAGCAAGGAAGGGCATTTTTTAGTTTGATGATGTTATTCACAAATTGCACAAATTTCTACAATTTTAAGTGGACATTCATTCCTAGCATCTTTTTTTGTGCATTTAGGACATAAAATAGATAAAGATTTGTATTCTTCTTCCTACTTCCTCTTTATATACAATGTATCTATCTGCATGACCAATGAAAATACAATGTCAATTTTCATATCCTCTAACAACCCCATGTTTCACTTCTAGTAAGAATTGGAGAATTAGAAGATTGTGGTGCAAGATTTATTCCATTATTACTATTCTTCCTTCTAGATTTACATTAGTTCTTGAATACTTGCTTAATGCATTCATACTTCAACAAGAAGATGTTTCCATTTTCAAGGAGATTCATATATCCATGAATTCCTCTCACCCCTCTAAGGATCACAAGCTTGAGGGAGTTCTCATCTCATGTGCAACTATGAGCCCTCTTGTAACTAAGAATGGACATTTTTTCATAGTATTCTAGGGACTCATTTTCTCCTAGAATCAGTCTAAATATTCCATCTCTAGTATCCTTGGCCTTACAATAGTCCCTATACTTTTCAATGAAGGTTTGTTTCATTTTCTCCCAGCTTCTGATGTTGTTCCCTTCTAAACTCACAAATCGCCTCAAGGCTTATTCCTTCAATGTAGAGGAGAAAAGATTGATCTTTCGAGCATTATATGCATAATCATAAGTCCTAAAAACAACTTCAAATTCAAACAGGAAAGTTTCAAGGTCTTTTGTAAGAAGGTCATGAAAATGAGGAAGAGAAAAAGAATTGATATTCTTCATTTTTGTTGCTCCATTGGTTTACCGAATGGGGAACTCAAAGATTTCATATTGTTGCTCTCCATCTTCATCCATGGTGTGGTGAGAAGAGGATTCTTCTCCTTCTTTCTGTGGATAAATTTGAAAATTTTCCTACTCCCTCTTGTTTCAACTTAGAAAATTCTTTAATGAATTGTTGGATATCTATTTCACAAACCTCTTGTCGCTATCCTTGTTCAATTATACCTCTCTCAGAAGTGTGAGTCTTCATAAAAGTATATCAAATGTATCTCTAGTTCGATGCATATAATCTAATGAGTATATTTATTTTTCTTTTTTCTAATTCATATGGACTTTAAATGTAGTTTTTAGCACCTCATAGGCAATGATGCCAGAAAGTGGTAGACCAAATAATTGAATATGATAGTTGAACTCCTTAGCTTGACTTTAATTAAATTATCTAGAGACATGCTTCTTTGATGAGGTATTGTACACCATATTTGCAACTACACTGGTACAATATGATTTATAGAATTAATGAAGAATGTGAATCCTAACGCTAACTTGATTATTGTTGTCCCTTTCCTTTAAGCAGTCTCGTTCATGACCTTCACTCTTGTTTCTTAGGAGAAGCATGGGAGGTTATAAATTCTTGGTTGCTACATGGTCGGTTCAACAAAGATCTTGGAAATGGATAAGGACATAGGTCATAATATTAACAACATCTTCATCACCATGTACCTTAAGTTGACTATAAGACTCTATTCATGGTTTCCTATCTACATTATCCAGAACTAGTAATGGAGTGATGCTAACACCATGAATATGGAAATTAATATAAAATCAAGGATGATGCTCAATATCATCCTCTTATCTCCTATCCCTTCACCCTCAAAGGATACTTCATTCCTTATACCCAATGTCAAGAGAATAAAGATCAAGTTGTTGGGTATGTGTTATATTCTCTGCATGACCAACCCCATATGTTGTGTTGTGTTGGGCGTAGCAGGGGGGGTCACAAGGGGGGTTGCATACCCCCTATTTGGGGGGGTCATAGGGGGGTAGTATCCCCCTTGTCTAGGGGTTCAGGGGTGGATCCCCTGAAAAGGAATTTTTTTGCGGTTTTTGCATCCATTTTTTAGCAATTTTTTCTTTTGATGGTTTTGTGGTGTATGGGAGGATTTGTGGCTTAGACCATGGTTTTCTAATTTCAGTTAAGGAATATTAGGGTTGTATTCTAATATGATCCAATTGATTAGGGGTTTTGGATGTCATGGGATCCTATATATATATATTATTGTATTAGATGATGATGAATAAGAATTAGAGGTGTGGCTCTTAACAGGTTGCTAGTTTTCCCAGTTTGGATTTCTAGGGTAAATCTATGTGTATATGTGTGATTTCAATTGTGTTCTTTTATATTTTTAAGAATCTGAGTGTGCATTTCATTACTGTAAAAGGTTTAAAACTTACATTTGGTATCAAATTGAGGTTATTGGCTTCAGGGAGACACCTTTATGGCTATGGGTTTTTCTCGGGTCTGTGATAAACCTTGTTACGGGTGGGAGATTTATGGTATTGATTCGTGTGGTGAAAATAAATGGTGAGTAGTTCAAAAATAGAGATTGAAAATTTTAACTGAAAAAAAATTTAGTTGTGGAAGCTTAAGATGGAATATATTTTGGTAGACAAATATCAATGGATTGTTATGCATCCAAGCATTGCACCTACGATAATGTCAACAAAGATTGGAAAAAATTGGATTAGAAGGCAAAGAGAACAATATGGTTGTGTCTCTCAGATTCGGTATTATTGAATGTGTTGGGGGAATCTATAGCCATGGAATTATGGGATAAGTTAGGGGCATAGTATTAGTTTATGTCCCTCGTAAACAAACTATTCATGTGGAAGAAGTTGTACAACCTGAGGATGCAATATGGAGACTCGATGACGAATATGAACACCTTCAATATTGTGGTAAGTTAGTTATTGTTTGTTGATATTAATCTTTTTTATGAAGATAAGTGTATCAGTTTATTGTTCTTTTTACTAGACTCGTGGGATAGTTTGGTTGTAGACATAAGAAGTAATGAAACTACTTTAAGCTTCAATGAGGTGGTATCATCCTTGTTGTCATAGGAGATGAGGTAGAAAAACATGGAATGATGGAGCACAAATGCCTTATTTGCAAGAGGACGCCCCCAAGAAAGAAATAGAAATAATTCCTCAAGTGGGAGATCTAAATCTAGGGGAAGATATGAATCTCCTAGAAAATTTGTAAAGGTATGTTGGAGATGTGGAAAAGAAGGGAAATACAAGAAATAATGTAGATCAAAAAGTGTTGGGAGACGGAAGGGATCTGATGATGCCTCTTCTATAGAAGAAAAAAACTTTGCGGGTGAAGGAGGGGATGTGTACTTGGATTCTTCAAACACACATGCAGATCATGAGGCATGGTTGGTCGACTTAGGTGCATCCTTTCATATGACTCCTCACAAGGAGTGGTTTTGTGAATATGAAAGGTATGATGGGGGTGATTTTTTTCTAGGAGATTACTCGATAGCGAAAATCGTAGGATAAGGAAATTCAAGTTGAATTTCATGGATGGTAGGATTAGAACACTCTCTGGTGTTCAACACATCCCAGGATTGGCCAAGAATTTGATTTATGTAATAAATATGGATGATGTAGGTGTAAAAATAGAGTTCGAAAAGGAAACATGTAGGATGGTTCGAGGGGGAATGGTGTTGCTGAAGGGAATTCAAATTGAAACTCTATATAAGCTAATGGGAAGCATTATTAGTGACGGTTGCAATAGTTCCATTGTTCTTGATACTAGAGTTGAAGGAGGAAAAAATCCTATAGTCTCTAGAAAAAAGACTATGTTGTGGCATCAAAGACTAGGTTATATCAAAGAGAAGGGTATTTGAGTACTACACGGTAAAGGTATGGTTGAAGGTATGTCCAATTTCTCTCTAGATTTTTATTTTTGTGAACATTTCTTATATGGGAAGCATAATCATGTAAGATTATCCTCTGGTTCTACGAGGGCATAGTGAATATTATATTCGGTACACGGTGATGTGTTTGGACCTATGTCAGTTCCATCACTAGGTAAATATGTGTACTATGTCTCATTTATAGATGAATTCTTGAGGAATACAAGGATTTATTTTCTTGGGAAGAAATCTAAAGTCTTTGACAAATTTAAAGAGTTTAAGGATCTTGTGGAGAATCAAACGTAGAAGATAATTAAGGTGTCGAGGACATATAATGGTGGGTAATTATGCGGAAATGAATTCAAATATTTATGTAAGAAGTGTGGTATAGCAAGGTAGAAGACTACTCCATACACACCTAAGAAGAATGGAGTTGCAGAAATGATGAATAGGACGTTAATGGAAAAATAAAGGAGCATGCTCAGTGGTGTTGGGTTAGGACAAGAATTCTAGGCAAAGGCAATGGGTACTACATGTTACTTGGTCAATCGATTACCCTCATTAGCATTGGATGAAAAGACTCCACACGAGGTATGGACTAGTAAGAAACCCTCTCTTACACATCTCAAGGTATTTGGTTGTGATGCATGTGTACACGTTCCAAAGGAAAATAGAAGTAAGCTAGATAAAAAGGTTGAAAAGTGTATCTTTA
>SNQJ01S0086433.1:20114-34015 GCA_010110895.2 Picea sitchensis | reverse complement strand
TGCATATCTTCTTTATATCCACTAATATATCACATCTATCATTAATATATATCTAACTTAGGGAAGGAAGTTTGAAAAATAGTTAGCCAACCCTTTTCCTTGTCCATAGTTATTTCACCAATTATAACCATCAATTGTGAGGGCCATTTCAAGATCAAACCATCAATTATTCTCTACATTTTATATGATTTGTTATTAGGGTAATCTTTAAGTAGGGTCATATGACTCTTCCAATCCATAATCATATGTGCAACTCTTCTCCACATTCTATGTTAGTCGTCGTCATTGGGGATACCTACAAAGAGTCAATCAACTCTTTTATACCACAACTTTTGTTAAAAAAATATATTTATAATTATTCAGGGCGGCATATTCAGAAGACGTTGACCAACCCTTCTTCCTATACATGGTCATTTCATTAGTTCCATCCATCATTGTCATAGAACCAGACCTTTCATATTATTTAAATATCATTAGGGAAGTCTCCAAACCTTTCATATTCCCTAAATATCATTAGGGAAGTCTCCAAAAGTGTCAATTGACTCTTCACTTCTTTATATAATAATATTTATTGGTGGAAGACTTGGGAAGTGTCAACCAATGGTTCTTTTCATTCTATATTAATGTTTAATGGGGTAATGCCTTAGAAGGGTTGTTTGACTCTTATTTATGTTTACTAATATACCATAACTTTTGTTAATTAATATATTTATATAAACTCAAGGAAAGGAAGGATAGTCCGATCCTTATCTTTGACCACAATCATATAATTGGTTCCATCCATGATTTGTTTCTAACTATTTTTGTGGGTAGAAAAGGGTTGGTCAACTATTATCCACATCCCATATCATAGGGTAATGACTAAGAAAGGTTGGTACACTCTTATTTATATCCACTAATATATCACAAATTATGTTAATTTATATTTATCATAATTCATGGAAGGTTGGGAAAGGGGGTAGTCGAGCCTTATTCTTATACATGGTCATATCATCGATTTCATATGTCACGTGTTTATGATTATTTATGAAAGTTCATAAAGGGTTATCTAAGTCTTCTCCATATTCTATATTGATTATCAGAATAGAATAGGAGTATTGGTGTGATATTTCTCTTGTAATTAAAATACATTGCATGATCCCCTTGCAAGCCGGAAGGGAAAAATCATCTGAATACTAGGGAAACAGTGTCCCCAAGGATTACAAGAAGCCAAAGTTAGCAAAATAAAACAAGTAGCGAGACAGTACATCTTGGAAACCAGAGAAACTCGTTACACCTATTCTACAAGTTAAGTCACCCTTTTCCTCTTCTTCTAATAAAAACCCCATACTAAAACAAGCACAGATTAATCCATTATAAATTACCAGCCCTTAGGTTATTCCCTTTATTGTTCCAACATATCTTTTTGTTCCTTCAACATCTATTTTGATGGCAACTCGGGACCCCTTTGAAGTTGGATCAACTTCTACATTACATTATTGTGGATGCCCCAAATCGACTTCCTAATTTCAGTGTTGTTGGTCCATTGAAGGACGAGGAACATATACAAAAATTTTATGATACATTATCACATATGGACATAAAAATTCATGATGTCATAATTAGACTATTTTTAAGGACCTTTGAAGGGGAAGCAGCGAGATGGTATCACTTTCTTTCCAATGATAGTATCTTGGATTGGGACACTATGGTCCAAGCATTCAAAAAACATTTCCAAGGAGCAAATGATGTTGCTTCCCTACTCAAGGATTTCACAACCATCTCCATTCATGAGGGGGACACAATTCACAATTTCAATCAATGCTTTACCTCCAACTTGAACAGGATCCCAACTGCTTCCCAACCATCCGGGAACAATTTGGTTCACTACTACATGACCACTATGAATCCAAATGTAAAGTAAATATTGAAAGACAAATCAATACACACTTTATATCCGGCCAAGGCTAGTTCCCTAGAAATTGAGAAAAACGTGGAGGAATAATGTATGATTCCCTCATCTGTAGCACAGCCCCATTTTAATGGGAGGAATAGGAATGAAGTAGTTCGAAATGAGGGTCCTTGATATGAGCCTCTACCTTCCAAAACTTCAAGGATAGAAGAAAGGTAAAATTCTAAAATCGTGAAATTATTAATGAACATGAACAATCAAATTATTTCCCTAAATCGAAAAGTAAATGGCTTGTAGTTTACTACTCCTTTGAGTTCAAGGCCTCATCTCCCTCCTACTCCCCCTCCTCGACATAATGTAGCTAAACTGGATTGGTGTCACTTTTGTCAGGACTTCCATGATCCCGAGTATTGTTACTCGTATACATGTCACTTGGAATTGTCAAAGATAGGCAAGGCACATTTACCTCCAATAAATAACAAACTTACCTCCACTCCTTAGAATGATCAAGTTAACATGGAAGAGGTTGTGTCTTATGATGATAACTCTCCTTCCTTTTGAATCTTTGTTGTAGAAACTAGGAATCATGCCTCTAGACCAAATCTGCAAGGAGTGGAGGGGACCAAAACCGATCCTAAAGATAATGGAAAAAACAAGGCTATCATGAATGGTATATCACCTTCTCCTCCAAAGAACAGAGTTCCTTGTGCTCCAAAGAAGGTTTTACCTAATGATCTACCTCCACACTTCCAAATACCAGGACCTCACAATGTAGTTGAATATCTAGCGAAGGTCCCAACCCATATGACATTATTAAATGCTCTTAGGACACTTTCTCAATTTGAAAAACGTTCATGTGTCCTACAAGCCCCTCCTACTTCAAAAATAGACCAGAGAGATCCTCTTTCCAAAAGGCCTCCTCTCAACTGAAGGAGGCATATGATGCCATTGATTTTGACCCTAGAGTTCCTCCTTTATATGTCTCGGTAAATATTTATGATTTTGTGCTCCATAATTGTGTCATTGACACAGGATCAAGGAATAATGTCATTCACTTAAGGGTTATGAGGATATTGTTCCTTTAGTGCACAAGTCCTTATAAATATCCACTAGATTTGGATTCAAGTATTGTAGAAACAAATGGTTACATCAAAGACTTATCCATTGCTTTCAACCAAGCTCCTGATGTGAGCATGATAATAGACTTAATTGTAGAAGATATACCTGAAGCATATGGTATGTGTTTAGGAAGAGAGTGGTCTCCAAGGTCAAATAGGGTTGCTACTTCATGGAAGGAACCCACTTCACCTTTCCTCATAAGGGTGTCAAAGTTGTCAATAAGAGAGAGCCAAAATATCAAGAGCAAGTTGTACCTACTTCCTACAACACAAGACATGTGTCTTTTCAAGACACGAGGATGGGTACTTATACTGTGTTATTAGAAGAAGATGTCCATGCCCCTCCTCTTGAGCTAGAAGAATTGATTTGGAGCATGGAATTTGATGGTGCCAAATCCAAGTATGAATCTAGTGTTGGGGTCCTTTTGTGTGATCTCAGTGGAAAGGAAATCCCTTTCTCTTTTCAATTAGAGTTCCCTAACACCAATAACATGGCATAATATGAAGCGTTATTTTAGGGCCTCCAAAAATCTTTAGAATTAGGAATTCATCATTTGTTGTTGAGTTGGGATTCAAAACTAATTGTGAACTAAATCAAATAAAAGTATGTGGTTCATAACCCTCACCTCAAACAATACTACAGAAAGGATAAGGAACTTATTGAAAAATTCTTATCTTTGAACATTCAAGTTGTACTTAGGGATACAAACCACGTAGTTGATACTTTGGCCTTAGTTGCTTCATGCTTTACTTTAGATTTTGTAAGGTCTATTGAGGATATAAAGTCAAAATATTACATAGGCCTATGTTACCTGATAATGTTGACTCTTGGAAATTTTTTGATACTAATTAAAAAATCTGTAGATTCCTTCAAAACAAGGAGGAATTTGAAGACTTTCATTTATGTCATGAGTTGGAAGAGGAAACTGGGGATATAATCTAATTGAAAAAAAAAATACAATTCCCCCTGGGTTATCCTTGATGGAATCCATGTTTGATTTCAATGATGCCTCTACCTCTACACCTAGTATTAATAGTAAATCTGTTAGGAAGGTCCAAGAATCCAACCCTATAAATCTAGGAACAGAGAAAGATCCACAATTGATTTATATAGGGTCATAGTGTTCTCCTTGTGAGATCACTCAATTCATGGAACTCTTAATAGAGTTCAAGGATGTTTTTTCCTGGTCCTACGAGGACCTCAAGGTCTTCAATATGCAGGAGATAGTCCATTCCATACCTATAATCCCTTATTTGAAGCCTTTCAAGTAGAAACAAAGGAAGAACAACCCTACTTTAGAACAAACAAATAGGGTTGAATTAGACAATATTGAATCAATAGGGTTCATATACTCTATTCATTACTCACGGTGGGTATCCATTTTGGTTTCAGTTAGCAAGAAAACCAGGGATATTCAGTTATGTGTTGATTTTCAACATTTGAATAAAGTTCCCTTAAAAGAAAACTCCCATATCCCACCTATGGAGGAGATATTCCAAGAATTTTATGGGGCTCAAATGATGTCTATTTTATATGGTTTCTCATGCTACAATCAGATATCCCTCAAACCTTTTGATTGTCACAAAAAAAAACCTTCACTATCCATTCGGGCATATATGCATATCACAAGATTCCTTTTGGTTTGATTAATGCCAAAAGTACCTTTCAACGTGCCATGGTAATTTCTTTCAAAATCTTGTTGGGTAATATTATAGTTGTCTACTTCGATCACCTCACAATTTTCTCCAAAGAATGAGGTAGTCATTTTGATCACCTTAGGCAATTTCTTTGTAGATGTCGTAATTTTGGCATATCCTTAAATACTAAGAAGACATTTTTCGGTGTTATGGAGGGAAAGATCTTTCTTGGACCTATTTCACGCTTGCGCGCATCTTTTTTAACGTTGGGGGGTTTAATACCTAGGGTTCATCCATATTTTGACCATTAAAAACCCTAAGGCATCGACATATCAATTGTCAACCAAAGACTGAAGAAGGTCTTACCCAAGACGCCATGAGGATCATAGAGAAAATTTGGTCTTGTGTCAGGGATGAAGCACTAAACACACAGAGATCAATCCAAGTTGATATTCATAGAATCCATTGAATATTACTTTAACATTTAAAAGTGTATATCATAAACAAACCCATTCAATCAACACAAGATTAATACATGAGGAGACCAGAATCATTGCAGCTTTATTATCTTTACTCCATCACCACAACAATACATTAAGCAATTCATATATTGACAGCAACAAAGCCTCGCTCTTTTATGTAATTCCTCATTGTTACATTACATCGCATCATGTGTGTCCCTTTAGACTCTATAAATATGACAGAATTATACTTACAACCAAAGACATTACAAAACCATACGCTCAAAGTGAGATCTAAGACATTAACGAACAAAAACATCAACAACCAACTAACTAATGAGCTAACCAACTAGCATTTATTCCATTGTTGATGCTCCCTTTTATATGCTTCTCGACTCTGACGTTCAATCATTCTTATTTTTTCTCCACTCGCTCAATCGACAACCATTCCTGCACGCTTTTGTCACCCGCATGCATTCCATGTTGCCTCTTTGGAACTGTGGCAATCTCAACTACGTTGCCAACTCATCTTCTTTTTGCTCCAGGATCCCTCTTGATGTCTGTAATAATCATTTGGGAAGATTTCCCAAAGATTATTTTCTTGATTCCGGCGTGCATGCGTTTTATTCTTGATTTATAGAAGGTGCCACAAAACGCATACCGGCACGCATTGGCAGAACTCGAACATGCATGCATTAACAAAACTTGATATGGCATGCACACCTCATGTTAGCCCTAACGTAGTTGCTTGAGCGCACATAAAATTGGAATGAGCGCACACAACTTCGTCTGTGCGCACACACGATATTTACAAAAAAAATTGGGTGCCAACAGGCCCCCACCACTATTACTTGGCTCATCCTCGATCCAACTGCCTCATGGAATGATCGATGCCATGGATGGAACTGTGTTCTTGAATTCCCGCATGAACTCCTTGAATTGGCAATTAGGTTCATTAAGGTTGCCTTGGATTTCCTGGGTGATCTAAACAACCACATCGACATTGGTTGTTGTTAGCTAAGGAAATGTGAGGTACGTTGTGTTCATTTTCTCAATCAACGAGTCGGCAGTAACCTATGTGTCTGTCAGTTGTGTGTAAAATATTAAGGCCTTATTGGTTGCATAAGTAATGAGCTTTGATATACTTTGTTGCTTAGCTCGATATGTAGTGATCTATTTTGTCTTATATGCAATAGTTGTCATCATAGCAGTGCGCTCTCCTAGGGGTAAAGAAGCTAGGTTACAAATTATTGTTGAATAATGTGGAAGGGGAGCTTGTCTTACATCATGTTTGTTGTTGTGCGGGGAGATATGAAAACATTATGGAAATAACATTTAAATTCAAGATAATCAGCATACCTATCGAAAAGTCATGCTAGGATGTGAACCATCTCATCAAAATCCATGATTAATTGTGCAAGTCACTGGCAAAAGGATTTGGAAACTATTGCCTATACCTAGAGATTCTTGAAATTCTAGAGAGTCAAGAACTGGGGGGGCAATGAACGAGGGGGCACCTTCTAGGTATTTTCAAATCTTGGTGGTGGTTTCCATAACACCATACCCAACAAAAGGATAACCTAATTGTAAGGGAATTATTTTCCCCAATCCTGAGCACTAAGGTAGTCAGTGATGAACTCGTTTAGCAAGTATTGGGCCTAGGCCATTTGATTCCCTTCAACATAACGTTATGTTGTGAGGAACACTCCTAGAGTGCATTCCTCTTTTTGTCACTTGTGGATGAGCTTGCATGTGAGTAGTTGTGTTGCAAACCGGACTGTCAAGTTATTAATTTCAGGGATTACAACCCCTCACTTTCCTCTGTGTGTGCCAAATTTAGAATAGACCTCCTCTTGAGCTACATCCTTTGCTTTCAGACAATCAATCGGATCTTCGTTGGAAGTGGGAAGGCAAGAAATATTATGCATAATGTTATGATCAATATGATAGGGTCGGTCTAACCATAGGTACCCCCCATGCAATCTTA
This sequence comes from Picea sitchensis, assembly GCA_010110895.2. Classification (NCBI taxonomy): domain Eukaryota; kingdom Viridiplantae; phylum Streptophyta; class Pinopsida; order Pinales; family Pinaceae; genus Picea; species Picea sitchensis. Next base: position 26,920 of record SNQJ01S0086433.1, on the reverse strand, counting down.
TGAGGAGGAAACGGATGCATGCTTGAACAGTGGGGGAAAGGCCAAAGTGTGGACACTTGAGTAATGAAATAATGTCATATTTCCTTAAAGGCCTCGCCCACTCATGAGTCACTACTTACTCGGTACCATCTCCTTTTTGGAAAACCTGTGTATTACCTATCAAGTTGCAGCTCAGGGAACTAATTGGAGTCCATGGCATTATAGTCGACACATTTTAGCAAAGAAACCTTCCCGGACATTGACCCTTAAATCTATACACTGCATGGCAGTACAAGATCTGGAATGGATTGTTCCTTCTTGGCCTTATACTTTGGTTGTGCTTGGGGTTTTATTGAGGATTCCATGGTCACGACCAATTCTGAATTCAACATGAGAAGAGGATTCAGCCACTAAATATTTAATAGTGGTATGCACACTTATCTGCCAACACCTTGCTAGGATAAGGATGAAAGAGCACTCTCAGAATTTGGGGAAGAAGTAAGGAGGCAGAACACTCCACTCATCCTCAATATAATGAAGCTATAATGGTGCCTACCATTCCACGAACATTGAGTTACTGTCCAGACCTTTCCTTGAGCTGGTCGGTATCATTTTTTCATGAAAACATTCAAAACATCGTATTGGACACCGATTAGTCATTGTCATCTTAATGTCAAGATTTTCGCCAGTCACCGATATTAACTGCGTCTTTATGCTAAATCAGGAAAATAATCTTCCTATTAGTGACATTAATGACCTTCTTTTCCCGAAATTGAATGAATTTAACATGGTTTAACTAACTGTCATATCGACCGTTATTATTACCAATATTTTCCCGTCATCGAACATCCCAAATAATGATGATTTAGGCAGCATCATACATGCACTATTATTTATTCTTTGAGGGCATCGTGCATGTTGTTGCGATCTACTTTAGTACTGCACCCTATATTATTTGGACATAGAGACCCCTGGTGGGTCATAGTGTTTCCCCATACACGCCCAACTGGTCAGCTTCTACCACGGAGGCACTGGGATAGGCTCGGCTGGTTCTCATATTATCCACCAACTAACCAAATCATTTGCACTTATGCCCAACTCATCTATTTTCTCAATGGGGTTGGGGAGGAGAGAAGCAATGAATGTTCCTTTGGTTACCATAAATGGATTATTTGTCTCCATCCTTCGTGCACATGACCCCCTCCTTTGACCAATAGAGAATCGGGGCTACAAAGTGCTTTCTCCTTTTCGAGACTTTTTAAAGCTCGTTTTGTCACCTTTCCACTGCATCATTCGAATTAGTATCATAGGAATTCATGCTCCACCGGGTCAATTCCATCCGTAGTGGGATTGATATAATATTCCCTGTGCCCCATGATCCTACAGAGGTTCTCAATAATAGAGCTCCATGCATCATCATCCACCGGCTCATTGTACCTAATCCCTTCATTGTGATCTAGAAGTGCAATCACGCGTAGGGTGTCTGTATCAAACGACATCTTCCTCTTCTTCAAATTAAACACTGCATTATTGTTGAAGGTGAAATTGTGTGCAAGTTATCCATCTCAAACAACATATGCCTCTTCTTCAAATTCAACACTGCATTATTTTCAAAGGCCCAATCAATTCCAAGTAGTACAGGGTAGGGATCAAAATCATCCATAATATTTATGACTTAAAAATTAGCCTTCATATTCACCTCTTCTATGTTCACCTCAACTTGATCCAATCGACTTAAGGGGTATATATTGTATTGATTTACCAACCATAGTTGGATGGGAGACTAGAATAAACTTGGTTTACCTATCAATTCCCATGACTTCTTTGGCAGGATGTTCACATCAGAACCCAGATCTAGCATGACCCCTTCCATTTTATAACTCCCAAGTTCATTTATCATCTTGAATTCTCTACCTGTGCACTTATTCTTACTGACTTGGCACATATCCCTTTCTGGTAGGGAGCCTGATATAGCTCTCTTAGTTCCTTTTTCCCCCATGCAATTTGCTAACATTTGCATCAACTTTCTTGCAGCATCAGGATTATTTAATAATCTCAAACAACAAAGTAAGAAGTTACTTACTTGATCCTCAATTTTTTTTTTGTGACACTCATGTAGTGCTTCTTCATGCTTCATGCGCTTCAACTGATCATGCACATGTTCCTCAATCACTCTGTGTTCATCACGTTGCACCTCCTCTTGTCTGCACACTTATTCCAATGACCTTTGTGTCGTGTGTTTTATGTCTTCGCACATGTGAGCTTCCTCCAATGACCTATGTGTCCCACACTATAATTCTTCATGGGCTCAAGCCTCTTCTAGTGACATTTGTGTCATGTGTTTCACTTTTTCATGAATCTGGGCCTCTTCAAGTAACCTTTGTGTCACGCCCTGCAACTCCTCTCACTCTCTTTCTTATTCGTTGGCCCGTTGTGCATTGTGCAAAAATTTCTTTTTTTGAACAACATCAAACCTAGGAGGGGGTTGTGTTACCTTCCTTATCTTCCCCTCTGGCCTTTGACCTGAAATTTCACCATTCTCAAAGTCCCTTCCCATTTTCTCTCCATCGCGGGTTATCACCCATACATCCTTTTTTTTTATTTCCACGTGGATCTGCATGCACCATGTTGCAAAGTGCCTTCTTCTCTTCCCACTTCTTCAGCAAGTCAAGACAATCCTCTGTAACATACTCTGGGCTATAACAATACCCACATAGAGTGCATGGTTTGGTATAAAACCTTGACACGTGACCTATCTCTCCCTAGTTGAAACAAGTGGGAGGTATTCCTCCCCCTCCTCCATATCCTCATTTGTGACCACATCCATATCTGTCGTTGGGACCTCCCTGATATGTGCCTCTCTCTGCACCTCCATGGCCACCATCCCTCTATTCCTCTTATACCTAGAATAATCATCGGTATGATATTGCATTAGCAGGAGTGAACAGAAATTGTTCACATCATGTCCCACAGACTTGCAGAATTCACAGAACGAAGTATGATGTGTCTTCTGATATTTCTCCAATGATGGGAAGCGAGGTGGTACATGGCCCCATTGTCTGCAAATTTCACACCATTTTGTCTGAGGCCTCATTGGAAATGGAATCAACTCACCCATCATCACATATTTACCAAGTACATGACACTCATCTCTATGATGCCCCTCAAACCGACACATGGTACACCATATGTTCTCAAGCATGACTTTTTCCTTTGCCATATCTTGTAATTGCATCGTCAGGTTGGTCAGCTGATAATGCACCTACGCCAACCTTGTCGATGTCTCTCCCCCTCCTAGTGTAGCCTCCAAGTGGATTGTTATTTCTACCATTGTTGCCTATGTCGTCACCTTCTGTTATGTGAGTGGGACTCAGATATGGGGAAGTAACCCCGCAATGAACCATTCTCTATGGTGTATATCCTAGATCTAGAATGTCAACCTATCTAGAAATATATTCAACAATTGGTTATAATCCCACATAGTTTCTCCCTACTTCTTCTTAATCTCTTTAATATCTATAATGCACTGAGATTCTAACTTAGGTTTCTGAAATTCCTTAAGCAGATCTCTCTTGATCTCTTTCAAGGACCTTTCATGTCTCATCGACATAGTGGCCTTGTCCTTCATATACCATGTCATGGATTTGTCCCTAAATGTGGTCTCCATATACGTAATCTTCGATGCTTCGTTTGTGATCCTCTTCACAGACCATATCACCTCACACATGAACCAATGTTGCTCTACATCATCTCTACCTATTCCATGGAACATGGGAAACCTTAGGGTACTATCCTAATTCTCCATCCTCAATATCAAACTTTATCCTCCTACTTAAATACTGGGTGTCAAGGATCTCAATACCAATACTCTTATTGGTGAAGTAGCATTGATTTCATCCTCTTCCTCACTCGTCGCTTATCTTCTTTCTTCTCCTACTCTTTCTCCTACTCCAATCACCTTGTTGTCTATTGTTCTTTCTTTTTGGTTACAAATGGAGGTAACTCCAACATATTCTAACCTTTCTTGTGAGGGACCACATATAGCTTCCTACCTGCAGCCACAGAAGACCATATATTATCACTAATTATTCTCCCCCACCACTAGGGGATCCTTCATCTTCCTCTATGTTAGCACATAGGATGTGTTGGGGTCAAAACATTTTGGTTTTGTCTTGTTTTGATTCATAGGGTTTTTAAGTCTTAGGCTTTATGTTATATTTCATGTCATAACTCAATTCTTTGATTTTTCCATAAGAATAGTCTTGGTTTAGTCTTGGTTTAGAGCCTTAGAGTCATGGTATTATTTATCATCATGAGGAGAATAAGGGTCCACATGGGTCACACTCTTGGTCTAAAAACATCATCATCATGATATGTCGTGTCTCAAAGTTGTACACAAGTTTCCATTATGTCATTTTCCAACCGTTTGGACGTCAAGTCAAAGGTCATATCTATTTACTTCCAACTCACCTAAAAGTTTACAGCGTACTAAGAATTACTTGGTTTTCACTAATCTCTCATCATTTCACTTTGGAAAGGTGTCAAGGGATATTTCATTGTCTTCAGTGCTTTCATTCAGTATGATTTTCAAAGATTATTACAAGGAACAAACTCTAACAATTTCCTTGAAGCCCTGATCCAGGTGGATATCGGTGGCCACCTACCTTTTCCAACTGGCTCAAAACAGTTTTTTGGCAATTTTCGCAATTTACTATTTTTAGCAGGTTTTAACTTATGGGGCCATTTTGAGGGCCTAAATGAAGGTTTTTCAATATAGAGGTTCTCAATGATATACAAAGGCATGATTTATCCCCCAAAATGAATCTCCTCGATGATACCTTTCCAACGAGCTATTATACGCCTAAAACGGGGATCGTGTGCAAAAGTTACGACCCCGGGAAGTTGATGTACTAACTTACCCAAACGGGGCCAAAATGACTTTTGGCGCTTCATCTCGTAGGGTTAGGTTTTTGGATGCCTAGGGTTTTTGGAATTCTTGTCTATTGTAAAAAGGCCTTCAGAGCCTCATTGTAATCATCTTCTTGCGAATGCGAATAGCCGTCACATCTCTTCTAAGAGATAAGCTGCAACCATTCTAGCGAGTCTTTCACTCTGTATTTTTATAGTCTATGTACATTTATTTCATTAATAGAAATCGTGTATTATTGTATATCTGTGTTTATGGTTGAATCTCTGATACATTTATGTTATATTATTGAATATCTGCAATATCTCTGTGCATTTCTTTGTTATATCTCCGCTCTCATTTCGTGCCGAAAATAATCTGGATCAGTGGTATTAGAGCAGGTTGCTCTTGATCATTTTTTTAGTGCATGTCCCCGATGAGATATGAGTATAGAAATTTGGGTCTCAAGCTTGTCTCTCTTGAAGACAATCGCTCTCACACACCCAAGAAACCCTCAATGGCGGAAGAAAAGAAAAACGACGGAGCAAACGATCCTATCAATCTGTTGCTTGAGCAAGCTCTCACGCGACAGAGGGACAAAATGATGGAGAATTTTTTCTACATCCTTAAACGCCTGTCGATAGCATTAGGCACATATTCATCAAGCGGCCACTTTGGAGGCACCTCGCCTTTCAAGGTACAAGTTAATTTTGATATCACTGTATTTGAGGGACAATTAGATGCAGAAGCCCTAGAAAAATGGTTAACTCTGCTAGAAGGTCATTTCTTTGTTCACAATTTTTCCGACAAAGAAAAGATCACCTTCGCACTCCTTAAATCTCTCCCTCATGTCAAACATTGGTGGGAAACTTACTGGGAGAAAGTTCCATAGAGGAGTCTGGAATATATGGGGCCGATCCCACTTGGAATTTTTTTGTGGATGTTGTAAAGGAACAATATTACCCTGTTGGAAACTATGAGGACCAGTACATGAGATGGACCACACTGCGGCAAGAGAGGGGCCAAGTAGTTCTGAAGTTCACCAATACCTTCCATACCTTGCACACCAAGTTGGGTATCAAAGACTCCGAGTGACATTTGGTTCTGAAATACTGTGGAGCTCTACACAGATACATCCAAACTGAAATGGACTTTCTGGACATCTCATCACTCAGTGCTTCTTATCGATATGTTGTTAAAATTGAGAAATTTAAGCACCAGAACAAACGGGAGTTCGGGTCTACAAATCTGCAGCAACCAAAGTATGACAAAGACAACCCTAACAAACAGTCTCCTGAAAACAAGTCCAAGATAGAGGAAAAGAAGGGTCATAGGAAGACAAAGAAGGACATCGGAAAATGGTGCGAGTTCCACAAAATCCCCTGGCACAACACCGATGAATGTCGCTCAAAACAGTAATTGGTGGCCGAGATCAAAGACAAAGAGTCGAACCCTGATTCTGAATCTGATTCTGAAAATAATGGTAAAGGATAGATCAATGACGTGAACCCCACTGCTATTGTCGCGACCGCAACAATTCAACCAGAAGAACCAACAGATCTTGAAGAGGGGGAGCATGTTTTTCATTCACAGATGTGGGTGAAGGGGAGCCCGCTGCATTTTATTTTTGATAGCGGAAGCCAGAAGAACCAAATCTCAGCAGAGGTTGTCAAACTACTGGGATTGTCAACAACACCACACCCACATCCATACAACATCAGGTGGCTTCACCAAGGACGAGATCTCCATGTCAGCCAACAGTGTCGATTATCATACGGCATCCAACCCTTCAAGGATGAGGTATTATGTGATGTTGTCCGACTGGATGTCTGTGATGTGCTCTTAGGCCAACCATATATGTGGAGACGCCATGTTGTTTATGAATCTTGACCCCGTAGTGTCATTGTTACTTTGGGGGGTC
>SNQJ01S0086432.1:0-34015 GCA_010110895.2 Picea sitchensis | reverse complement strand
TCCTTTGGCAACAAGTCTTGCCTTGTGTTTTTCAATCTTCCCTTTTTCATTGAGTTTAGTTTTATAAACCCACTTGACACCAATACTCTTCTTGTGTCTTGGAAAATCAACAAGATCCCATGTCTTGTTCTTCTCAATGGAGTCAATCTCTTGGTTCATGGCTTGAACCCAATATGGCTACTTAGTTTCTTCTTTAAAAGATGTAGGTTGACATGACATTAATGCAAAAAGATTGTGTTGTTCAATGTCATCTAACTGTTGATGGATTTCTCTCAAACTTCGAGTTCTTTGATTTTGAATATCAGAGGATGAGTCTCTGCTTGAAGTTGAGTCATCCTGAGAATTTTCAAATCGTCTTTGTACCTGCAATCTTGGAAGAGCAGGTTGAGGTACTTGTTGTCCTGAATTTTCTGTGTTTTCAGAACTTGGCAGCAATGGATTTTGACTATCCATTTTCTGATTTTCAGATTCAGTCCAGAGTTGATTTTCCAGAAATTTTACATCTCTATTGAGAATTAGTTTCTTTGAGATTGGATTGTAAATCTTGTAATCTTTATATGTTTCACTATATCTAGTGAATATACATTTCTCACTTCTATCATCAAGTTTCTTCCTTAATTCAGAAGGTATGTGAGTGTATGTTATGCATCTGAATGTCCTTAGATGCGCAACATTGAGCTTTGTCCCACTCCATTCTTCTTGAGGGACTTTCATCTTTAGTTTTGTGGTTGGAGATCTATTCAAGAGGTAAGCTGAGCATGCTACTACTTCAGCCCAAAAAGTATTGGACAAACGTTTCTCTTTGAGTAGGCTTCTTGCCATGTTCATTATTGTTTGATTTTTCCTTTCAGCCACTCCATTCTGTTGTGGAGTATACCTAGTTGTGGTTTGCATGATAATGCCTTGTGATTTGCAGAAATTTGAAAATTCATTGGAGTTGTATTCTCCTCCTCCATCTAACCTGAGAGATTTTATATATTTGCCACTCTGTTTTTCAGCTTCTGCTTTGAATTCCTTGAATTTTGCAAAAGTTTCAGACTTGTGTCTGAGAAAATAGATCCAAATTTTCCTGCTAAAGTCATCAATAAACGTTAGAAAATAAAAGCTACCACCTATGGACTCTGATTGCATTGGTCCACATAGGTCAGTGTGAACAAGTTCAAGAAGTTGTTTGGCTTGAGTGGAGGACTGTGGAAAACTAGTTCTCTTATGTTTTCCAAGTATGCAAGACTCACAAGGGGGAATTCGCTCTTTGAAGATAGGAAGACCTTTGACCATGGAGTGCTTCTGAAGAAGACTTAGACTCTGAAAGGGTAAATGTCCAAATCTTGTATGCCAAACCAGAGTTTCATTGGGGGTGGATGCACTTTGTGCATATGTTTGGTTCAGATTTGCAGTTCTAAGGGTAAGAGGAAACATCCTATTTTGAGTCATGTGGATTTCATAAATCAATTTTCTATTGGGGGTTTTGTCATATATCCTACAAGATGCTCCCTCAAAGAGTACCCTATATCCATGTTCAATGAGTTGTCCTACACTTAGCAAATTATGTTTCATATCTAGAACATGATAAACATTGTTTATGTCCTTCTTTACATTTTGTTTAGTAAGAATAGGAACGGTTCATTTTCCTTGAACTTTGACTAAGGAATCATTTCCAAGTGTAATATCAGATGAGATTGAAGAATCAATGCATGAAAGTAAATCTTTGTTACCTGTCATGTAATTGTTGCATCCACTGTCCAACAACCAGAGATCTTTAGGTTGTTCATCAGACTTGTGGAATGAGATAAACATACCTCCTAAGGTTTCTCCCATATGATTTGACACATGTGCTCTGCATGAGAGCTGATATTCTTGCTTCTTCCTACATTCAGATTCATAGTGCCCATAATTTTTGCAGTAATAGCATTGTATGCTTGATTTGTCATTTGATCTTATCCCTCTACATCTTTGAGGCTGGAAACTCTGATTCTGATTATGTTGTCTGTGTCTTGTTGTCTGTGTCCTTGGAAATGTTGATTCGGGTGTTGTTGTCTGTGTCCTCCACTAGAGTGAGGGTTATTGGGACTACTCCCTCTTCCTTGGTGACCTCTGCTTCTCCCTCTGCCTCTCCCTCTACTGAAAGAGAATTGTGTTTTGAAAGAATTGGAGATTGACTCATCTGTGAGATGCAGTCTGGTCTCATGTGTCAACAGGGAACCGATTAGTTCATCTGTTGAAAAACATGACAGATCCTTGGATTCAAGGATTGTTGTAACAACCATTTCGAATTTCGTTGGTAAACTTCTGAGGAATTTCTCAACAATGCGTTGATCAGTGATTTCTTGACCATTCAATCTGATCTGGTTCACGATTCCCATGACTCTGGTCATAAACTGATCCACATTTTCAAACTCTATCATTCTTAAAGTCTCGAATTGCGTCCTCAAGGTCTGCAGTTTGACTGTTTTGACCCTGTCATTTCCTTGGTAGGCTGATTTAAGGATGTCCCAGGCCTGTTTTGAGGTGCCAGCGCCTGTGATTTTTGAAAACATCGAGTCATCCACTAAATTTTGAATCCATAATTTGGATTTATTCTCTCTGTTTCGCTCTGTTGCCTGAGCAATTCTCTATTGATTTGTCATGGTGGCAATGTCTGCTGGATCTGGTTCCACATATCCAAGATCCACTAGATCCTAGCACTCTTATGCTTGCAAGAACGATCTCATTCGAAGAGACCAAAACTCATAGTTCTTTCCAAGAAGAATCGGACCTTGAGTTGGTCCTAAATTGCTAGACATGGCCATCCTTAAAGAATTTAGCTAAAACAGAAAGAAAATGTTTGGAAATTTTGTATTTACCTGTCTCCTACGCGTGAAGAAATTTGTTGCAGTGACTTCGGAACTTCGCGATTCGGGATTTCGCGAGTTTCGACTTTGGCCTTTCATCCTTCGAGACTATTGTATACGATTCCTTCAATTGCTTGTCTCCCCAGCTCCCGATCGCCGAAACATCGAAATGCGCTTAACAGCCTTGTATCGGCCCTTAGCCTCCGTCTATGTGACCATGACTGGTGACCACATGCCTAATCAATCAAGCACTACCTTCTTTTCACGATTCATGGAATTGCGATGCAAGAGCTTCATCGATACTCTGTTCCTCAAGATGCCGAAACCTGAAATATCCTGGTGCCTTTCCTTCTCGAATGCCTTTTCGCGATTTCACGTTTCGGGACTTTCAATGTTAAGTTGTCCAACTTCTTGTCTCCGAGATGGACGAAATGTCGAATACTGATCTTCTGAAATGCTGAAGTTAGAGTCCACAGCTTGACTCCACGATATGTCGCATTTCACGACTTCGGGGATTTACACTCCAAATGCCCCGGTTCCTTGTCTTCAAGATTCCCAAAATGTCGAACCCCGAATTGCTAATATCTGTGACTCTGTCTTGTGACCTGGTGCTACTCCTCTGAACGCTTTCAGGATTTCACGTTTCAGAACTTCACGAATCCTGCTGCTCCAATTCTTGACCTTTCGAACTTTCGGTATCCGAAACACTGAAATATCGAATTCTGAGATGCCAAAACTCTACTCCTGCAGGAGATCAATGGTTGTGAGCCTCCCCTGATCCGATGGATCAGATCCTTTCGAAATTTCGTGGGTCAAGAGTTCTGAACTCTTACCCTTTTTATTCCCAGTGTGCGAAATGCCAAAATCTCCTTTGCTCATTCACTCACGACTTCTTCTTTCGCGATTTCGGGAGTCGGGACTTCTTGTCTCACAACTCCTCCCTTCTTGATCTCCTGGTACCCGAATTCCTGGTAGATGTAGATCTTCGACACCTATCCTCCAAAATGGATGGTTCATGATCCTTTCTTCCTTTGCTTTCATCCAGTGGCTCTCAGACCACCATGCTCCAGATCGAACGGTCTGGATTCCTTCGAGATTTCACGAATTGAGACTTCGTGAGGCAGCGACTTCATGCCTCCTTGTTTCTCCAAGTCCCGAACTCCGAAATGCCGAAATTTCACCCCGTGATTTCGAGATTTCGTGTTTCGTCTCACTCCTGTGTGCTTTTGAGGACTAATCCTCATGTACTTTTCCTAGATCTGAAGATTTTCGGTCCTCTATGCAAAATCTAATGGTTGAAATTATTTCTCCTTTTCTGCACTCTCCTCATCCTTCCTGAACTGGATTTACGCCTCATATATGTTCGCAGGACCGATCTTATGACTGCGAATTCTTTCCTTTGCTCCTTTGACGTGTTCTTTGCTACTTCTGCAAAGATTGACCGATCTTTCACTAATTTGCAAGAGTTTGACGAGATCTTTAAATGTGTCTGCCTCCTGCAGTAATCTTTGACGAATTTGAAAGAATTACATTGAATTCTTCAAACGTTTTCTGCCTTCTGCAACAATCTTTCGTGAATCTTTGACGAGTCTGTAAATTGTTCATGATTCTTTACACTTTCTCCTTCTGCAGTTTCTTCTTCCTCAACCTTTTGAGCGTATATGGCTCTACTTCCTCGTGTGAGATTTCTGCGACACTCTTTTGAGCGGATGGTGGACTTCTCTCCAAGCCTTGTGAAGGAGTTGGGTCCCGTGCTCTCCATTGTCAGTGAAAGCTCTGCGCTGTTGAGGATCGTGCTGCTCTCCAGTCTGTGTGGAGAGTTTTACTGTTGTAGCTTTGATACCATGATAAAGTGAAAAGGAAGAAATGCAGAGAAAAGAACAGAGCAGAAAACTGTATTCAGTATATTAGGAATGTAAGGAGAAAGTACAATGAAAAGAGTACTATGAAAAGAGTTACTGAGCAAAGGGAAAATAGTTGAGCTAAATAGGCTCAAGCAAATCAAGAAATGAAAGTACAGCTGGCCAGGACAACTGGCAGTGTATAGTCAGCCTATTGAGGTTACATTATATTTAACAACAGCAAATAGATGGCTCCACGCTATCAGTCGATGATTATACCCCTCAAGAAGGCTCCTCTTGTTGAAGACATCTCCAGCGTATACAGTCAGCTCTGATCGGAAGAGAACAACGCTTTTCACAGCGAAAATAGAAGTTAGAGGGCACGCAACACGCAGTCCCACATCACTCCAGATAGCAGACTCCTCACACAGTTCTCAACCATCTCTAATACCAAATTACAAAGTATGGTCTCTATCCTGTAGAAACCGTGAGCAAATATGCTCATCACACAACTTATTATTGAAGAGAAACACTATTACATTTATACTTGTAGAGATCACTGAAAAACTAGGAACATAATCCTATTAGTGTGGATCTAGAATCACCTATGATCTAAAAATGAATAATTTGTTCAAACAAACTCCCGATGACAAGGTACCAAACTTTTATGAACTCTTAAAAAAATCTATTCACTTTCATTTTCTATAATGTTTGTCTTGTAACTAAATTAATTATTGGCATGTATGTTATTTCAACAATGAAAGGTATTTGGTTGACAGAAAATAGTGACATGTGGAATAGTGGGAAAGTTGACAAAAGTGGAAGTGGAGGGAAAATACAATAATGCATTTATAATACCTATTTTTATTAAGCAACCCTTCCTAATCTTCCATTTAATGTGACACAGGTAGAGCAGTTAAGATACTTAATATACAAGCCTGCCAAGGATTTAAATCAACTCATCAAGGTAAGTCTGCTTGACATGTTATTTTCTTGTTTCTTCATTCAATATTTTAGAAATTCTTGGATTTATCTAAAGAAACATTTTAATGAAATTTTTATAGAATTTCATAGATAAGTATAGTTTTTTGTCAATTGGATTTAGTTTGTGTGGTTGTGGAATGGTGTTATTCTCTCCATCCACCAGGGTTCTATTTTTGTTAATCACATATTGAGATGATTATGAATATAATGTTGAAAGAGCTTCTAACTTTATTGTTGATTTAGTATTGTCTATTAAATAATTTAATATTTACCCTCGATATCATCATTGAAATAAGGAAAAGTACCTAGATTTCCAAGAAAAAAAGGTCTCATTTTTTTATTCAATTTTTGAAACTTTTGCATTTATAAAACTAAAAATTTTGCATCTATAAAACTAAACATTGATCTTAATGATTTGATGGTGGATTTCACACGATAATTTGAAAATGCCACCAAATCTCAAGTACATGGAAATTGATGGAAATTTGCATTGCAACAACTTGGAAATCTTTCCTACGAGGCTTTTGCGCCTACCAGATTTGCGAATATTGAAATTGATCAACTTTCAAGGATTGAAAGAACTGTCTAGTGTGTTGGGAGATCTAGTAAAGGTTTTGCGTGAACTAACTCTTTCAAATTGCAAATCCTTTAAGGAACTTCCATATTAAATTTCAAAGCTTATATATTTAAGAGTATTGAAAATGGATCACTGTCAATATATCAATTATTGTGATAGTTTGAAGGTGCTTCCTGACAATTTTGGGGAACTTTCGTCATTGAGAGTATTGAATTTATCCTTTTGCAAATCCCTAGAGAATCTCTCTTTGGCTTAGGAAAGATAGCATCCCTTGTAAAACTTGATGCATCACATTGTAGCAATCTAATTAGTATTCAAAAAATCATTGGAGACTTGAAGTCGTTGCTCTGAATGGATATTTCATGGTGTTCGCGTTTAGAAGAACTACCCAATGAGTTTTGCACCTTGTCGATGATGTATCTTAAACTGACTAGGTGTACTGCTTTAAAGAAGCTTCCAGATCGATTTGGTCAATTAGAAAGTTTAAGAGTGCTAAAACTCAAAACATGCACTAGTTTAGAAAAGCTTCCAGTAAGTTTCTCCAAACTCAAATATTTGTTGCACTTGGATTTATCTGGTTGCACTGAACTTCAAGAATTGTGTATAAAATTCAATGACCTCTTAAAATTGAGAACTCTATCCTTGGATGGCTGTAATAAATTAAAGAGGCTCTCTGAAAATTTCCATTGCCTTTATTCATTGCAACATCTCAATCTTAGTAATTGTGAGGTGTTGGAAGGGGAATCAATGAACAATGTGGTGAAAATAGAAGCATTGGATATGGTGTACTTCAAAAAGAGCGACAAGCTGAAGGACAAATGGAGAGAAATCAAAAGACAACGCCATCAGTGGTCTTTAAAAGTGGATATAGGGAAGGTGATGATAACACTTGTGACCCATCCATATTTCTATACACGTAAACATAATGTTATTTACAAGCATTATGATATGCATCATATTATTAGTATGCATGTTATGCATCATATTATTTTTGTGCATGGTATGCATTATTATTGTTAATGTTACAATTAGTTAAAAAAAAAACCCATTAATTTTCCTTTCCACTAACATTAGACTTATGTTTAGGACTTAACCCCAAAGGAGAAGGAGAATGAATGGGAGGAATCATCATCAGAATTTGACTGCCTTCTTCAAAATCGACAAGGAGAGTCATTCCATATTTCTCAGCTCTCTCTTAACACCATCTTACTAGTCATGTTTGATGGTCATTTAGATTTCAATAAGGATTTCCCTTGGCCTTTAATTGAGGAGATCATAGACAACATCAAGATAAATTTTGAAATAATTTATATTGGCAAACATTTTAATAAGCTGCCTAAAAGGTGGTTGACAAAATCTTGGGTCGTGCTCTTGATAAATCGGATACTCGTCTACTCTTTGAAAAAAAATTCTTCACAATAAAAGGAAATGGTGAAAACTTGTGGCATCAAAAAATGAACAATTTTTTTGTGATGAGCACCAAGATTATGGAAAAGAGGGAGAGGGAGGGCAGAGTGGAGGCGATTGGTGATAAATACCTATCTTGTTGGACACTTTTTTCTGATTGTCAAATGGAGAAGTTTTTGTTAGAGAAATGTCGAAGATACCTCTGGTTGAAGCAACTTGCAGCATAAAAACAAGAGAGTAGCATTCATTTGTTAAGAGAATTGTTTCTAAATGGGGGGAGGATAATTATTTGTTGAAGGAATCACGTGAGGTATTTTAGTTCCGACTTTTGTTAGTAATTATTTTTCAAAACCATATGGCCATCTCTAAAATATATATATTGAACAAACAAATATGAGATTCACTTTATTGACTAATATTATTTTCGTTTCTGTGACAATTGTAGGTTGGACTCGACGAATTGAGAGGAAAAATATTCTATTAGAAATCAGACCAGCAGATGCCAATTATGACATCTGTCTTCAATCTTTGAAGAATATGTATATTAACTTAGAATTAGGCGAAACAACACACAGGTGAGGCAAAGCTCACAATATATATTATTCAATGAAGACTGATTACATCATTATATAGGAAACGACTCTACTTAGTCGGTTACAACAAACCATAGAAAACTAGACTCTACATTAAGTGAAGTAGAGTTCAACTACGCTACTGACTCTTGAAACTGACACTTGCAACTGACTCTTGCTCCATTATTTCCAAGTCTCCCCCTTAATGGAGAATGGATTGACTTCTACACCTAACATCTCCCTAAACAACTCAAACTTAATCTTTCCAAGAGGCTTAGTGAAAATATCAGCAACATTTTCATAAGTATTACAATACATAAGAGCTATTTCATTTGACTGCAATTTTTCTCTAACAAAATGAAACTGAGCATCAACATGCTTTGTCCTTGCATTATAAATCAGATTATTCGCAAGCTTGATTGAACTTCGATTATCACATTTGATCATTGTAGGTTCCTTTTTTTCTTTTCCAACGGCTTGAAGAAGTCTTCTCAACCAAACAACTTCACAAGTTGTTGCACACAAGGCTGTATATTCTACTTCAGGAGAAGACAAAGATATAGTAGGCTACTTTTTACTGCTCCATGAAACAACCCATGATCCAATTCCAAATGCATATCCATTGATTGATCTTCAATCATATGGATTGCTAGCCCAGTCAGAATCTGAGTAACCTGTCAACTCAACATCAGATGCATCAGTGTATTTAATACCATAATCAAGTGTTCCTTTTAGATACCTGAGTACTGCCTTTGTTGCATTCCAATGAATTTCTAGAGGTTTCACCATAAACTGACTTAACACACTCACAGAATATGCAATATCAAGTCTGGTTGTGGTGAGATAATTCAAACTTCCCACCATCTGTCTATACATAGTGCAATTCACCTCCTTCGAATCGTCATCACAAGAAAGTTTCACATTATGTTGCATGGGAACAATAGAAGATTTACACTGATCCATTTTAAATATCTTAAGTACTTCTCTGACATACTTACTCTGACAAACAAAAGTTTGGCCTACATTTCTCCAAACTTCAAGACCTAGGCAGTAATGTAACTCACCAAGATCTTTCATTTCAAACACTTGTGACAACTGCTCATTGATTTCATCAATTAATTTCTCTGCATTTCCTGTAATTATCAAATCATCTACATATAAGGAAATCAATACTATATACCCCTGCTCATCAAATTTGGTATACAAATTTGGATCACTTCTGCTCCTCATAAAACCCTGTTGAAGAAAGAAAGAGTCTATCTTCTCATACCATGACCTAGGTGCTTTTTTTAGTCCATACAATGCTTTCTTTAACTTACACACTAAGTGTTCTTTCCCTTGTTCCGCAAACCCTTCAGGTTGAGTAAGGTAAACCTCCTCCTTTAACTCACCTTTCAAAAATGCAGATTTAACATCTAATTGGTGTAGCTTCCAATGATACTTTGTAGCTAAATAAATTAACAATCTGATAGTATTCAATTTAGCTACTGGTGCAAATGTTTCAGCATAATCAATACCTTATGTTTGTGAATACCCCTTTGTCACTAGTCTAGCCTTATATTTATCTATACTACCATATGATTTAAACTTGGGTTTGTATATCCATTTGTATCCAATGGGATTTTTATGTTTAGGCAATTCAGTCAATTCCCAAGTATTGTTTTTCATTATAGATTCATATTCTTCCTCCATTGCATTTCGCCATTCATCGTGTTCATTTGCTTCATCAAAACTCATGGGTTCTATGACATTTGAAATGCTACTCATTAGAGCATAGTCTGTATACCTCTTAGGGAGTCGAACCTGTCGTGAAGATCTTCTCAACTGATTATCTTCCTCCCCACTTTGTGAAGATCTATCTTCGCCTCTAGGTGAACTGTGACTGTTTGAAGTGTTCATATCACTGAGTCCTTCTTGCTGTTGTTGTCGTTGTAGTTATGGCCGCTGCTGTGGTGGTTGTTGCTTCTCTTCTTTAACTCCTTCATCAAGAAGTCTATGCCATTTATCATGACTATTATTGTCATGATTTCCTGCTTCCTTCTCATGGAAAAGTACATCTCTACTTGCAAATACTTTGTGAGTAGAAGGATCAAACAGTTTGTATGCTTTGAATTCAGAGCAATACCCAATGAAAATACATTTAATGGCTTTAGCATCCAATTTCTTTCTATTCTCCTTTGGAATATGTGCAAACTCCTTACACCCAAATACTTTCAAATTATGAACTGCTGGTTTGGAACCATACAAGGCTTCTAAAGGAGTAACATTATCAAGACACCTTGTTGGACTTCTATTCTTTAAATAAACTGCAGTATTTATGGCTTCAGCCCAAAATGAATTCGAGAGATTCTTACCTTTCATCATACTGCGTGCACACTCTACTAGAGTTCTGTTTTTCCTTTCATCCACTCCATTCTATTGTGGAGTGTGGGGTACTGTAAACTGTTGTATTATTCCATGATCTTTGCAATATTTGATGAAGTCCCCTGATTTATACTCTCCCCCTTGATCTGAACGGAGGATTTTGATAGATTTTCCTGTCTTCTTTTCCACCATGGTTCTGAATTCCTTAAAGTACTCGAAAACATCACTTTTTCTTCTAAGGAAGTAAACCCATGTGTATCTCGTGCAATCATCAATAAATAACAGAAAGTAAAATGCACCTCCTAAGGACCTAGTCTGCATCGGCCCACAAACATCAGTATGCATAAGATCTAACACATCTCTCTTTTTCCTATCAGGATTAGAGGGGAACTCATCTCTGTGCATCTTTCCTAATGCACATCCATCACAAGAAACATTCTCATTCTTTAACATGGGGAGTCCTTCAAACATATTTTTTTTCTGTAATAACAATAAATCAGGATGATTGGTGTGGCCATACCTTTGATGCCATAGAATATCTGTTGGCATAGTTGCAGAAGTCAATGCATGATGTTCTTTGCTGGTAAAATCAAGTTTGTATAGGCCTCCTTCTCTGACTCTCGTTGCAACATTTTTGAATTGGTCCAACAAATCCTTCACTATGCAATAATTCTTGAAGAATTCAACCTTCAAGTTCCGATCTGTAATGGTGGACACAGAGATCAAACTTTTATTTATCCCTGGCAGATAAACAACAATGTGAATGTGACGAATAGTACCATTTGGCAATGTCAGGGGAATGTCTCTGTATCCCTTGATCTGATGAGCATGGTCATCTCCGAGATATATGTTGGATCCATTCTATGTTTCTTTAAAATTAGTGTACCACATCGTATTACATGTCATATGTACTGATGCTCTAGAATCCACAAACCAGGCATCAAAATCATCTGATTCAATAGATAAAGAAACATTAGACACAAATAGCCTAAGATCTCGAGAATCAAAATTCGGGGTTCATAAATATCATCACTAGCAATAAACAATCTGAGATCATGATTTGAATATTCTTTTGCATAATGACCTGAATGATTTCTAGGTTTATTCCTAACCTCATCACTCTTCTTCTTATGACTGTCTTTAACAATATGTCCAAGTCGACCACAATAAAAACAACTCTTTGACTCAGTCCTGTTAGATTGCATACCTTGATTCGACCTTGGAGATTGTCTTCTCTGTGATGATCTGCATCTATGCCATGAACTGCCTCCTCTGCCTCTTTCTCTTGATCTCCCTCTCGCAGATCTCTTATTTGACCACAGTGCCAAATCTTTATTCTGAGGCTTCAGATTCCCGCGCCTCTCTTCCTCTTGCAGCAAAATACCTATCAATTCTTCAAAAGTATGAGGTTTCTCCCTTGCTGCGAGACCTGTTATGAACATCTGATAATCTTCTAGCATACCATTTAAGGTAATAGTGACCAGATCAGTGTTGGAAACAATTTCCCCTATATTTCCTAGCTTGTCTTTCACCTCTTTAATACGACCCAAAAATGAACTAACAGATTCATTTCCATCCATCTTAATGCCTAGCAAATTAGTTTTCAGGAACAAAATGTGATTTGTGTTGCTAGTTTCATACAATGCTTTAAGTGATGTCCACGTTTCAGCAGAAGTTGTAGCTTCTCTAATATGTGGAATTATGTTATCTTTAACAAACATGCACAACAATACATTTTCCTTCTTTTCGCACGTATCCCAGTCTTGGATCGGTGTTGTTGTCGCACCGACAGCTGCATCTAGTTTCGCTTCAGTTCCCTTCGCAATGGTCCAGACACCGTACCCTTCCATCAGGGTCTACATTTTGAATTTCCAGTTAATGAAATTCGAGCCATCTAACTTGTTGGCTTCGTTGAGGTAGGTCTCCGCCAAAGGATTCGCCATCTCTGCAAGTGTCTTCTCGTTCAATCAGACAATAGATCCTTGTATCACCAAACACACTTCAATCCTAAAGGTGGTGAATCACCAAGATATCAAAATTTCGTTAAGTTTTATCCTGTGCTGAGCAGTTCATCGCTCTGCCTTCGAATCCACCGATCCAACTCTACCTATGTTCTCAGCTTTCTTAAGAGAAATATAAGAAAACCTTTAAAAGGAAATCTTAACACCACTTCATGTATTAAAAAATAATATAAATTTCTTAAAAGAATAAAAAAAATCCCCCCCCCCTTTTTTTAATACACATACATGCATCCACCTTTAAATCATGCATTCACCTTTAAATCATATCTCCACCTCACATAAAACTTAATATCCAAAATATCCACTTTTATAAAAAAAATTATACTTCATAAAAATATCCACTTAATAAAAAGTATCCACTTTAATAAACTTAAGCTTCATGAGAAAAAGAAACCTTCACGATTTGGCTTCAAACTCCACGCGTGAAAATTATAATCCTTCTGCCCAAAGAAATTAGCAATCGAATCCGAAGTTAAACTTGGTGGGAACCGGCGGCACCTTGATCTATACTCGAGTTGCTACTCCAATATACACTATTCCAATCAAGCCTCTTCTACACAGAATGCCACGGTGTGCAGACTCACGCTTCTCCAAAGGAAACTAGTCTGTGCTCCTCCAAATAGCGAAGGGGAGCACTAGCGTTATTGTGCAACGGAAGGGGGAGCATTGTAGCGCTGGGCAAGAGAGGTAGCACGAGCGTTAATTCTCTAGCGCTTTGAGACGTGTACAAAGGGAGCGCTCGACCTCCGATTTTTCTAATCTTGTAAGTTTGAGAGAGATTGACGCTCCACTCACATTGCATGGGGATCGCTTGACGCCCCTACTCAAATTAATTTGAAATCTTGCACTCAAAGAGATGGATCTCTCGGATCTTCAATCTCGCTCTGATACCAACTTAGAATTAGGTGAAACAACACACAGTTGAGGCAAAGCTCACAATCTATATTATTCAATGAAGACTGATTACATCATTATATAGGAAACGACTAAGTTACTTAGTCGGTTACAACAAACCACAAAAAACTAGACTCTACATTAAGTGAAGTAGAGTTCAACTACGCTATTGACTCTTGCAACTGACTCTTGCTCCATTATTTCCAAGTTATTACAGAGAAAATAGATCTAGTCTTGAAATTATATCAACTCCAATTGGGCAACAAAGTATAAAATTTGAGGAGTTTTCAGGAGACATTCCCTGGTTAGTTCTACAAAATTCATGGGCAATAACTAGAGCAATGAAGTACTTTCTCATTAAATATTGCCAATGGGAAGCCAAGGATGGTGAAATATCCGAATCATGATATCTAGTAGATTCATGAAAATAGAACTCAACAACCAGAGCAGAGCAGTGAAGTACTTTCTCATTAAATATTGCCAATGAGAAGCCAAGGATGGTGAAATATCCGAATCATGGTATCCCACTAGATTCATGAAAATAGAACTCAACAGGAAGTTACTTCCATGCCTATATTGACCATGCTGGAGAGGTGGGGGCCACAAGTGTATCCTTTTGGGGATAAAAATATAAAAGAATTAAAAGAAGAAGAATGGAATCAAAGGAAGCGGATGTCGACTTTAGAATTTCTTTTCAAGCTTTTAATGCGTGAACTTGATGAGGTTTGAAATTATTTTACTTTGTGTGATGTTTTAAATAGATTTTCAATGAAAATATAAGTTAACGGTAAAATGACTACGAATATAACTTGTCATTGATTATGAATTGTGTATCTTCTTTGTTTGTTTTTAAAGCTGAAGGAGGTGATGCGTCAAAGGAAAGTGATATGTGTATTATGCGACGGGAAGCATCCAGAGCCCGAACCAGAGCCCGGTACATCTCTTCATAGCTCGCACACTTGAAATGGGTATGAAATAAGAAAGGTTCGTTGTTGGTCTGTCAAGAATTCAATGCTCAAATGCTTGTAAATGCCAAGCGGAGGGTGCACTAGCTATATTCATTAAAATCACAAAATCAAGGGAGGGTTTGTATCTCTTGCTCACTCATTTATTAGTGGTTGCATTTTGACAACAACACTTTTGACGACTTCTTTTTTTATAAAGAGGAATACTTCTGATCTGATTCTTTTTAGAAAGAGGAAGGTTTATACTTTGTTATTGGGTGCAATGCCTAAATTTTCTAATATTTTTTGGGTTTATAACTACTCACCTGTGTACCTACCACCCAATAAAATATATTATTTTTAATTAAAAAATTATATTATAATTTGTATATAATACAGTTATATATTAGTTGAGATTTATTTTAATTCTATATATATTCAATATTAAGAGGAATCTAAAAGAAATCAAACTCCCACCTACTTCTTGGTATTTAAAAGATCTAGATTGAATGTATATATAATGGTTACTTTGGTTACTTTACTTCTTGGTATTTAAAAGATCTAGATTGAATGTATATATAATGGTTACTTTATTATGATGATGTATTTTTATTATTATATAATATAATTTTTTTAATTTTCATTATATTTTTATTATTTATTTTATTTTAATTCGTAGTGCTTAATTTTATTTTACTTTGTGGTGCTTCAAAGATATAGATTGAATGTATATATAATGGTTATTTTATTATGATGTTTTTTATTATTAATTTTATTTCACTAATTTTTATTTTTTTTATATCTCAAATGTATGTAGTATTTTTTGGTAGTGTTCTAAAACATTTTTAATAAATGGATCTATATAATCTGTTTGAAAACTCAACAAATATGTAAGTTACTCAAATTTTCATCCTAAATTGAATGCTTTTCTCTTACTTAGAAAATGTAGCATCACATGCATATCATCCTTAATTTCTCTTTCTTTGAAAAATAGGTATACACTTTTTTCTGGTTTCATATTTTTCCATATCCCTATTTTCACTCCTAGGTGATGAGAACTTTTCATGACATAGAAAATTATGTCTCTTATGCATAGATATTCTCTTGGAAGTAATTTTTTCTCTGAACATTGATTAGGTTGATGTAACATTGATAGAATCTCATTCTCACGAAGAACTTACCACAACTTATATATTACTTTCTAATGCTTCATAAAGCAAATATTACTTATATGGTCATGTTATATAATGAATGAAAAAACAAGAACCATAGCCAAGCTACCATCACATGTTCATAATAAACAAACTTAAGAGATGCATCCATGTGATACTTCATACCCATCACAAAATATATGATAGAAATTGTTGAAGCATGAACCTAGTGCCTTTGGATCCCAATCATCATAGGCTTATGCCTCCGTATAATGGCAGGTGGGTCCCTCTTAAGTTTAATTCAAAAATCAAAGTGAAGAGGGATCGTAATGACAAATAACATGAGTCTTGACAAGTTTGTACAACAAGTCTATATTTTCACGAGGATAAATCTTAAATTTATTAAAAAAATTAGGGAGAATCCATGATGCTTTGTGATTCAAAATTATTAACAACAAAAATATCAATACATGTTCTTTGTTTATGTGACTCTAACAAAGAATTAAGTTATACAATACCATTTTAGAATGAAATTCTTGTCAAGATAGACATAGATGATGAATATGATATATTATTGTGAAGTTGGTGAATTTTTTAGGCCATAGCGGATTGAGAAGGTTTAACTCAATATGGGATTGTTGTTCAATAATTTAAGAGATTTAGAATTCAAGAGTTTAGGAAGGTAGAATTTGAAAACTAGGGAATTCACCAAAGTTGGAACTCATATTTATATTTTTAATGGTTATATTTTTAATGGAGTGTTGAGACATTGATGGATTCTTGTAAAGAAGAAAAAATGATTAAAATGAAGATTTCACTTTATATTTTGGTTGTTAGGAAGTTTAGTATTATAACGTTAAACAGAGGTGTTGGAGTCTTTTAAAAGGACTCTTGTAAATAAATAAATGTATCTATGTTTCAAATATATAGAGCAATATAACAAATCCTTGTGTGTACATCTTTTGTTGAATCTCTTTGCATATCTTCGTTTTGAACTGTAAGTACATCAAGTATATATATGTTCTACTCAAAAGTACTGCACTATAAAATTCACTCTATTAGAACATAATAATCCATAGTGGCGTGATGATAAAATTCACTCTATTAGAACACAATAATTCATAGTGGTGTGATCATAGTTTTCAACACTATTAATTTAAAGTTCCATTTATGGATGGATACGTTAGAGTTTGATCTTTTTGAAAAATTAAACAATGGCCTCAATCACAGTTGTCTCTAAATCCCAATTCCATTAAGGGATGTAGTTAGACAAGGAAGAAAGATGGAATCCGAATATAGGACACATAAGGAAGGAATCTTATAGGAATCCAATGAGATAGGGAATGAAGGGAAATTTTGTGGCATGGTTTGATAGGTTGATTTTGTACACAAACAAGTTTCACCAATGTCAACCTTTTGTTAGGGATACAAGATTCCTAATAACACATAAAATTTATAGGATAATAACTATGTTTGGGATATTGACTTCTACATAGGTAAATCAGGGTGATCTAGGTGGACATCGGTGTCCACCCACCTATTCCACTGGCTCGAAAAACAATTTTCCACCTTAGCATTTTTTTAGGTTCCAAACTTTTAGGGTCGCTTTGAAGCACTAAACGACATTTTTTGGGGATTTGGGGCCCAAGTGGCTGTCAAAGGCACTAACTTGGGCAGTCGAAAATCACTCTTCTCAATTAGACCTTTCCAACGGGCTATCGTGCGCCTAAAACAGAGATCATATGCAAAAGTTACGACCCCCAGAAATTGATGTACTAACTTACCCAAACGGGGCCCACGTGACTTTTGGTGCTTCATCTCCTAGGGTTAGGTTTTGGGATGTCTAGGGTTTTTGACATTCCTGTTTATTGTAAAAAGGCCTTCAGCGCCTCGTTGTAATCATCTTCCTGCGAATGAGCGCAGTCGTCACATCTCTTCTCAGAGATAAGCTGCCACCATTCCAGTAATCTTGTTTTCTGCTACATTTTATAGTTTCAACTTATTTCCTTATTGAATAGAAAACCAATTTTACTATATCTCTGTTATTTTTTGTTAAGCATATTTTAATAATCTGTATTCATTTTGTTCTGCTCATAAAATCTGGATCAGTGGTATCAGAGCGGTTTTCTCATTGTCGTCTTAATGCATGCCCCCAATGAGGTCAAGGTACGAAGAATTAGGTCTCGAGCTTGTTTCTCTTGAGGACAAAATCTCTCGCACGCCCAAGCGACCTCTCATGGAAGGAGAAAATAAATATGGCGAGACAGGATATCCTTTCAAAATGTTGCTTGAGGAAGCCTTCGCGCAACAAATGAACGAGATGATGGATACTTTCGCACAAATCCTTCGACGGCTACCAACAAGCGACACATCTTCCTCGAGTAGAGGCGTTGCCCCCTTCAAGGTACAAATCAACTTCGATATTCCTATATTTGAAGGTCAGATAGACACAGATGTTGTAGACAAGTGTTTGAATCTACTAGAAGGGTATTTTTATGTCCATAACTTTTCGAATAGAGAAAATATTACTTTTGTGCTCCTCAAAGTCGTTCCCCGTGTCAAAGATTGGTGGGAAAATTTTTGTGAGCAAAAGGAAACAGAGGAACCCTCATTATTTATAGTCGCGACCACTTGGGAATCCTTCAGGGATGTTATTAAGGAACAATACTACCCTGTCGGAAGTTATGACGACTTGTATACCAAATGGACCACATTGTGGAAAGAAAGAGACCAAGCAGTGTCAGAGTTCACAAATATCTTCCATACCTTGCGCACCAAGCTAGGTATCAAAGATTCATAGAAACATATGGTGCTCAAGTATCGTGGTGCTCTACATAGATACATCCAGATCGAAATGGAATTTTTGGACATCTCATCCTTGGGCATGGCCTACTGATATGTCGTCAAAATCGAGCAGAAGATCAAACAAAAGACGAGGTAATTTGGGCCTGGGAACCCCTCCCAGCAAAATCCGGGAAAGGGCAGCCCCAACCCATAGAAAAAAGGATAGAGCAAATATGGATAGTATCAGGAAAACCAGCCCAAGCTGCAAGCAAAGAAGGACATCGGAAAGACAAAGAAAGATATCGGGAAGTGGTGCGACTTCCTTAAGAGCCCTTGGCATAACACTGATGACTACCGCTCAAAGTAGTCATTGGTGGCCGAAGTGAAAGCCTCTGAATCAGATGCGGGTTCTGACTCTGAGTGAGAACCAAAAAGGGGAAGACAGATCATTGATTCAGAACCCAGTGCCACCGTTGCTACCACCAAGCTCCAACCTGGTGAACCAGATGAGCCAGAAGAAGGCGGACACCTCTTCCATTCACAAATGTGGGTAAAAGGCACCCCGATTCACTTCATCATTTATAGTGGTATCCATAAGAACCTCATCTTAGCAGAGGTCATCAAGCGGTTGACCACGCCGACAACGCCGCACCCAAAACCCTATATCATTGGATGTCTCTGCCAAGGAAGGGATCTTCACATCAGGAAGCAGTGTCGACTGTCGTACAACATCAATCCCTTCAAAGACGAGGTATTGTGTGATGTTTCTCCTCTCGAAGTTTGTAATATTCTTTTGGGCCAACCTTATTTATGGAAATGTCATGTTGTATATGAGTCTAGGCCTCGAGTGTTATTATTACTTTGAACAATAAATTGTACAAGATACCCAAGGCAGTCCCTCCTAGTGCTATTTCCTTGATCTCTTCCAAGAAATGTAGGAAGGTCATCTCTCAGACTAGGAAATTTGTCTTCTTTGTGATTTTCTCTCAGAGTGAGCGAAAGATCGCACCCACATCTAGGGCCTTCGTGACCGATCTCTCCACACAATAGAAGCAAGTGGATAAGGTCGTGGAAGAATACTCAGATATATTCTCCTCTCCTACCGGGGTACCTTTGCACTGCCAGGTCAAACATCTCATCGATCTGACCCCATGTGCACCGCTACCCAATGGGCCAGTCTACCGCTACTCTCTATTAGAAAATGAGGAGATCAAGAGGCAAATCCAATAACTTCTCCACAAGGGGAACATATGTCCCAACACATCACCTTGTGGGATCCCAATCATGCTGGTGTAAAAGAAAGACGGGACCTGGAGACTCTACATTGATTACCGGGCCCTGAATAAAATCACAGTCTGAAATCGGTACCTGATTCCCCAAATTGACGACCTACTTGATCAGCTCACGGGAGCCAAATACTTCAATAAGATTGATCTGAAGTATGGCTACCACCAGGTCCCAATAGAACAAACAGATGTATGAAAGACCACCTTCAAGTCAAAAGAAGGTATTTTTGAATGGTTGGCCATGCTCTTTGGTTTGACAAATGCTCCAACAAATTTTATGAGGATGATGGACGATATCCTACGACCTTTCACCAATACTTTTGTAGTGGTGTATCTGGATGACATCCTCATCTACAACAAGACTTGGGAAGAACACTTGGAACATATTCAACAGGTTTTGCACACCCTGCGACAACACAAACTATGATGATGATGATTATTAATGTCCATTAAGACCGAATTGGTCTATCAGACCTTAAGAGGGTAAATGATTACTTGTGATTCTTTAGAATTTTGTTTCTGTGCTAAAAAATCATTAAGAGAAGCTTTCTAAGATCACCATACTTTTGTTGATTTAAGAGGTTAGGAAGGTTGGTAGTGTGACAAATATTTTGAAAATGAGATCTAATATGGGTATAGGCTGGACAATCTGAGAGAAAGTGCTTTTCATCTTCAACCTTCTTAGTGTCACAAAGGTGACACACTCTTTCATCCCATGGCGTTTTATGAATTGATCAATGCCCAGTTTCACTATGGAGCTCGTGAGAATTTGTTCTTATCTTAGCAATGCCTATTTTTTTCTTTACACTTTGCAAAATAGATAGATAATTTTGATCTTCTAGATTAGGGTTGATTACATCCTTATAATACCTTAATTTTATTTTTTCCTCTAACTCTTTATCACACCACATTTTCTCCTTGAATTTTGATTTGACGTTTTTTTTTTAATAATATCTTTATTCTGCAAAATGGTGTCTTCCATGATTCCCCAATAGTTTAGCCAAGATTGGGCATCTTTATGCCATCCTCGCTTGAGTCGATGGTGGTTATGACTTGATTTTTAAGAAATTTTAGGAAGCCTCTTGTCTTCCATGTTGTTTAACTTATTCTTATACATTAGGTATCTAGTCATAGCCATGCTCTCAATGGGGGAGAGACTTGTTTCTAAGAGGAGGATGGGATAGGGCGTATTTCCTTTAATTTTGATATTATAGGTTATAAAATTATTTTGTATTTTCTCTATCTTTCTCCAGGATTCATGAGAGATACTGCAACCCCGGACTTCACATCCATAAAGAATAACAAGTGTAACAAGAGTCTCAAAGAGGAATTTCTTCTTATCCCAATTCCAAAGTTCAGTTGATTTACAATTGTTTTCAAGCCCATAATAAGCTTTCCATCCCCCAATAATCTTTTTCTCAATGCTATAATTCCAATTGAGCTTGTGGTGAATATCAATTCCAAGATATTTGTATGAATTCACTTCCTCCAAGTTATTGTTGTGATATATGAAGGTATCATAAGGGATCTTATTGGATTTAATAATCATGACCTTAGTCTATCAATATTAACAGTCATACCCATATTGGAGCAAAAAT
This sequence comes from Picea sitchensis, assembly GCA_010110895.2. Taxonomy (NCBI): domain Eukaryota; kingdom Viridiplantae; phylum Streptophyta; class Pinopsida; order Pinales; family Pinaceae; genus Picea; species Picea sitchensis. The sequence continues at coordinate 12,761 of SNQJ01S0086432.1, read as the reverse complement.
CATTGAGGATTCTTAATTCGTTTTCAAGATCATGGGGAATCGTTTCCATAAGAACGATATCATCGGCATAAAAAAGAATATCGATGACTATACCAGTGAGAGTAGGGTTGACACAACCTGCTTTTTCCAAGAAATCTTCTAACTTGTCAATGTATATGCCAAAAAGGGTAGGGGAGAAGGGACAACCTTGTTTGACTATGATATTGCAGTTAATCTCTTTTGAACAACCCTCAGTGTTTTTAAACTTAGTAATAATGTTCTCATAAATCCTTATTACAGCAGCCCTCAACTCGAGAGGAACTTTTATATCTTCCAACCTATTTCAAAGGTTTTTCCTAGGAACCATGTCAAAATATTTTCTAAAGTCAACAAAACAACAACAAAGATTGGTTTTAGTATTGCAAAACTCCTTTGCAATGATCCTAAAGGTAACAATATGGTCCACAGTTGATTGATATCTCCTAAACCCGGCCTGGCCTTTAGCTCTTTTACTGTGACTTTCTAGCCAAAGGCTAATCTTCTTTTCCAAAATAATTCCATAAAGCTTGGCTAAAAATGATCCTTCAGCATGGATAGGGTCCATTACTTAGGCTACATTGATTAGCATGGTGTGCATGTGGATCCAGCCAAGATCCAGGTCATCCGTGACTACCCAGCCCCAACCACACTCACTGAACTTCAGAGCTTCTTGGGCCTCAACAATTTCTATCGCAAGTTCTTGTTGGGATTCTCTCATATTGCATGGGCACTCATCCAAGTAACCAGGGGTGGTGATAAGGAAAACATTGTGTGGGGCCTATCCCAACAACAAGCCTTCGATGACTTGAAGAAGTGTTTGTGCTCATACCCAGTACTTTCATTATCGGACCTGCAACATCCCTTTGAGATTGAGACAAATGATTTAGACTATGTTGTGGGCGTCATTCTCACTCAACACGACCACCCTGTGGCATATCATAGTGAGACATTATCAACTGTTGTCTGTAAGTACCCTACTTATTACAAATAAATGTACTCCATTGTGAAAGCCTGCCACTAGTGGAGACATTACATTCTTGGGAAGGAGACAGACATCCACATTGATCAAAAGCCACTATAGTTCATGCATACCCAAGGAAAATTGCAGAATGGCCGCCATCAGAAGTGGTCCACATACTTACAACAGTTCCACCTCAACATCAAGTATAAAATAGGAAGTACCAACCGAGTTGTTGATTTCCTCAGCCGACCTCTATTCACGACACTCACCACAGTGCTAGACTCTTGCGGCCACGAGACCTATGGATGGCCCCACCTCTACGACACAAACCCTGACTTCTCCACCACCTACCAAACGTTGGGCGCCAACTAAGTAGTCACTAATTTCCATCTTCAGGACGAGATGTTGTGACATATAGGCCATCTATGTGTTCCATCAAGTGAGCATGCGAAGCTAATTTGAGAAGCTCACTACAGTGCGGTGGCAGGACACTTCGGTGTCGAAAAGATAGTGGTAGTGCTGCAAAAATATTTCTACTGGTTGAAACTTCGACAGAATGTCGGCAAGTATATCAGGTCCTGGACTACCTATGTTATTGCCAAACCGACCACTAAGAAACATGGCATGTATACCCCTCTTCCTACTCTTGACAGGTTGTGGGAATACATCTCAATGGACTACATGTTGGGCCTCCCTTCCAACAAGAGGGGAAATGACTGTGTTTTTGTGGTTGTTGATCGCTTTTTCAAGATGGTGATTCTAGCCGCCTGGAAGAAGAACATCACAACAGAAGCCACTGCCAAGCTCTTCTTTGAACGAGTATGGGTACATTTTGGGATCCCACAAACCATTATCTTAGACCGTGACAATAAGTTCCTCAACACATTCTGGTCGAGCCTCTGGTCACTGCTAGATACCAAGCTCACCAAATCCACTACCTTCCACCCCCAGACAGATGGCCAAACTTAGGTCATCAATCGGATGATCGTACATATCCTGCGCATGTAAAATTCAAAACACCCCCACACATGGGATGAGAGTCGTCCCTATGTCCAACATAGCTACAATCGATCCTTACATAGCTCAACTAGTCACATCCCCTTTCAGGTGGGGTTGGGATTCCAACCATTGGGACCCATGGATGTTGCACTACCCCTGGTGACCACCTCGGTCGACTCGTTCCCTACTCCACCAGAAGCCGACAAAGCCACTCGGTTCATTGAGCGGATCTAGCACATCCTCCAATAGGTTCAGGATATTCTACAGAAGTTTAATGCTAAGTACAAGCAGTGCCATGATCAACATCGGGTGCCACATAAGTTTCAAGTGGGCGACAAAGTTTGGTTGCACTTGCAGAAAGAATGCCTTACATGGCCCCATCGGAAGCTTCGCCCACTCCGTTATGGGATGTACACCATCACCAAGGTTGTGGGTGACAATGCTTTTGAGCTCAACATTCCCCCTTTCCTTGGCCTACACCCAGTCTTCAACACGGCTCTCCTTCGGCCATATTTCCCACCATTATTGGACACCTCATAGATAGCAAAGGAGTTGACACCAACAAATCTCAACCCTGACTGCATGCAACAGGAATCCAGTGATAAGATTGTGGACACACAGATCAAGGGAACTCGACAACAAAGGATCCAACTTTATCGAGTCGTCAAAGCAGGGCAGCTCCTGCACCAAGGCAAGTGGCTCACCTGGGGCCAAATTCAACAGAAATTTCTTCATCTGATGGGGGAACTCAACGCAATGGAGACCATTGCTTCCTAAGGAGGGAGGATTGATCCAAGTGGATATCAGTGGCCACCCACCTATTCCACTGGCTCGAAAAATAGTTTTCCACCTTGGGAGTTTTTCGGGTCTCAAACTTCCGGTGTTGTTTTGAAGCCCTAAATGACGTTTTTTGGGGATCTGGGGCCCAAGTGACTACCAAAGATATTGACCTAGGTAAGTCAAAAGTCGTTATTCTCGGTTAGACCTTTCCAATGGGCTATCATGCGCCTAAAACGAAGATCGTATGAAAAAGTTACGACCCTAGGAAGTTGATGTACTAACTTACCCAAACGGGGCCCACATGACTTTTGGCGCTTCATCTCCTAAGGTTAGGTTTTTGGATGTCTAGGGTTTTTGACATTTATTTTTATTGTAAAAAGGCCTTCAGAGCCTCATTGTAATCATCTTCTTGCAAATGAGCGCAACCGTGACATCTCTTCTTAGAGATAAGTTGCTACCATTCCAACAAGCTTGTTTTCCGCTACATTTTACAGTTTCAGCTTATTTCCCTATTGAATAGAAATCCAGTTTTACTATATCTCTGTTATTCTATGTTAAGCATCTTTTAATAATCTGTATTCATTTTATTCTGCTCATAAAATTTGGATCACGGGATGTCTAAGACACAACGATTGTTTAACTGAATCAAAAAATCTAAACACGATTATGATTAACTAAATTATAAATTAAACTTCACTATTAAATCTATAAACTACATATACGCTGAGAGATGATGGATATCCTTGCTTAAGATCTAAAACAATTTAATAGATTACTTTTTCCATCTCCTCTCTTGAGATCCAATTTTTTTTTTATAAGAAAGTGAAACTCCTAGTTAATTTGCATTGCAATCTATCATAGAAACTACGCCCTTTTCAAGACTTAATGCTCAAAAAATTATTTTATCCTTAAACATTAAGATTTGAAAAACAAGAAGTTAAAATGCATATTAAAGTGAAAATAAAATTTATTATAATTGAATTACAGGTGCTTCTAGACACTTCTATCACTGTTACGTTAATGCTCTCATGGCTTTTGCAACCCAATATTAAATTAATGATGTAACATGGGTAACGTTGATGTGATCTAAAAAATATTACTCATATTAAATTAAAAAAATATTACCACATTAAATATGAGCCCATCCATATCCTTGTGTTCTTATGGGTTCCCTTATCTAAGATGCCCAGTATCCCCAACTCATCTAAATTTCCATGTAGTCCCTCAGTTTCTCAAATCCCCTACTACTCTTCTCACTACAATATGAGATTGTAGCATCATAATTAGTGTCATCTCTCGGTGTAATTTATCAATATGTGCTTTACATGTTTTCATCTTACCAATGAAAACATGAAGCATATCATTTTTTCATCTCCTTGTATTATATATTGTTGAAAAAAACACAAAAAGAGTCGAGTTTGCATTGGAAGTGTGTACATTGAATTATCTTAGTGTCATGGTGCATTAATATGGACATCGATTTTTCAAATTGGGTATCATCATCGAGTCAAATTAGAGTCATCGTAGCATTGAAAATGGAACTTTTTAGTCATTTGAGTCATATTTGTTTTTATTAGTGTTGTTTTACACAACTTTTATGTCGTGTTAGAATATGCATCATCATTATCCATTCTTGCATTATATTAGCATCATGTTTCATTGCTTATGCGCCATGTTAGTGTCATGTATGTTTCATGATATTTTGTTTTGTGTCGTGTTATTGTCTTTTTAACATTGTAATAGATACATATCTTATTAACATCGAAGTTATGTTATTTTGGTGTCAAACTTGTGATGTAATTATTATTAATCATTTAATTATTTTTATTAATTAAATAATTATTGGTTATTTAATTTATGATTAATTTAATTATATGTAATATTAATTATATTTATAATAACAATTAATATTAATTTTTGTTGTCCTAAATTTTTATTCTTTTTCCTCTGCAAAGTCACAACAAATTCATTAAATAATAAGTGTAGTAGGCTGCGATATACTGTCTCCGAACCTAATAAAATAAAATTTTACTCAGATCTATGCATCTTTGAAATACGTTTGGTAAAATGGAAGCGTGTTGACTCAAAAGCATGAGTTGGGCTGAATGTTTCACATCCCACCGAATCAGATGAATGACCGTAAGTATGAGTGAAAGGGAAATAATTTTCTTTGCTTATTGGAGATGGAGAAGAAATTATTCGTGACGTCTTCTTGAAGAACTCGGGGCTGGTAGGGGTAGGTGAATGTTGATGTGGCAGCTTAGTTTCAATGAATTAAACACTTACAGTTTGACACGTAAGTCGATTACATGTTTGTGTAACATAAGTCTACACATGTATGTGCTACGTAGCATGTTTGATCGTCGGTCACATGTGTTATCCACGATAATTAGCTAAGTGAACAGTCTTTAAATAAAACAACCATGGCAGGCCTCGTCAAATGACAGACCATTAATTGTCTACATCGATGCTCCCGAATCAATTGACAGATCATTAATTTTCTATTAATTTAAATTCTCGAACAAAATAAAAGTTGTAATAACGGGTTAAACTTACCAACCAATCACATATTAAAAAAATATGTTTTTTTATATATTAAAAAATATTATTCTTTGTTTCTTATATTAAAGATTAAGATTGCTGCATAACTTTTTAAGTCAAAGTAAGTTAATACCCGAGTCAACTCTAAACAAACGCTATATACTATCAGAGGCAGTGTAATAATGTAAAACTTTGCAAAATAATAAGTTATTTTAAATCTTAGTTTGACATGAGCTTTCAATACTATATTTAATATTCAAATATCGATACTATATATTAATTGAAAGGGGAGATTATTAAACATAATCTCATAAAGGTAGAGCAATAATAATAAAAAATTATGTTAAATTAATAATATAATTAATAATAATTACATTATTATGAATTAGTAATACAATTATATAAATAATAATTAATTATTATTAGATTATATTATAATGATTATGATGGTGGTTAACGTTCAATGAGATCAAAATTGGTCTATAGGACCTTAAGAAAAGTAAGAGATTACTTGGACTTTTTTAAAATGTTATTTTGATGTTTGAAAAGTATTCCGAGAAGCGTTCCAAGATCACTACAGTTTTGATGACTTAGAAGGTTAGGAAGGTCAGTGTTGTGACAACTATTTTGAAATTGGGATATAATATGGGTATAGCATGACATTCTAGGAGAAAGTGGTTTTCATCTTCAAGCCTCTTGGTGTAAAAAAGGTGACAAATTCTTTCTTTCCATGGTGTTTTGGGGATTTTCCAACACCCAGTTTCACTACGCCACTCATGAAAATTAGTTCTTATTTTTAGCAATATTGATTCTTTTCTTTATGCTAGCCAAAACATAAAGATAATTTTGATCTTCAAGGTTAGGGTTAACCACCTCCTTATAATATATTAATTTTCTTTTATCCTCTAATTATTTATCACACCATAGATTCTCCTTAAATTAAGCTTCAACATTAATTTTAATATCATCGGTATTTTGTAGAATAACTTCTTCTTTTATTCCCTAATGATTTAGCCAAGACTTGGCATCATTATGTCATTCCTGTTTGAGTTGTTGGTGATTTTGGCTAGAGTCTGAAACAATTTTGGGGAGCCTCCTATTATCCATGTTGTTTAGCTTGTTCTTGTACATTAAGAACCAAATCATAGTTGTTCTCTCAATGGGGGAAAGGCTCGTTTCGATGAGGAAGATCGGATAGGGTGTATTTCCCTTAATTTTGAGATTATAAGTTATTAAATTCTTTTGGATCTACTCTATCTTTCTCCAGAATTCTTGAGAGATATTGCATCCCCAAACTTCACATCCATATAGGATAACAAGAGTGACAAAAGTCTCAAAGAAGAGTTTTTTCTTATCCAATCAGATTAATAATTAATAATATTATATTATTATTATTATTAATATTATATTATTAGATTATAATTTAATTTATTTATTATTAACTTGTGGTTTATTTGTGTATTAATTAATTTCCCCCCTTTATCAATATTTTATTTAATAGATAATTCCCCACCCCCACACATATACCCCCCACAAATATATAAAATATGTGATATTCTCACTATTAATATCGATCTCGTTTTGTGTGGTATCAAAAGAACTGATCCCTCTGCCATCCACATGCATTGTGCAAGTGTCAGAGAATGAATGAATATCACGTTGTTGAAACCGAGGTATCTAGGCGTCCTCATGGCCCACTTATCGACGATTATCCTTTAATTTTGGTTTGTTGGAGAAATAATGGAGAAATTAGAATGTTGTTAGGAAGAGGTTATTGAGTTGTTACGTGCTTGCATAAGTTTGGTATAAGAGTGGTTTGAGATCCTATTTTATAGGAGTTTGTTCTAAAGCCAGTTTGTTGTTCTACAACTATATATGTAATGGATTTCTAATCAATGAAAGATAAAGTGTGTGAGCGTAGTCTTACTTGTGTGAGCCCTTGTGGCCTCACTGATCGTTGTGTTATTCTCTGATTTTTTATTTTGGTATCAGAGCCTGGTGTGAGGGTCGTGTTGTGATAGTTGTTGAGAAGAAATTTGAGTTGATTGTGAAGGTAGTGCACAAAAGAGGATCATTCCATTGCTGATCTCAGTTGTCCACGTGAACATGAGGTGCAACCCACGATGAAGAAGAGGGATTGTGTGTGCATCGAATTCCTTAAAGAAGAGTCGCCACTATGGAAGTGGAACTCTATGCAAGTGAACGAAAGGAGTGAAGTTGTCGATCTGTTGAAGGGAGATAGTTGTGCGGGAGGACGTGACTGTAGAAGCGCGGAGTTCAAAGCATGGAGAGAGCTCGTTAATACCTGTGTTGTTACCTAAGAATGCATCCTGTGCATCGAGGATAGAAGGCATGTTACTTATGTTAGGCATTAGTATTGTAGACAATCCATTTCTCCAATAAAGGGGAGTGTTGGAGAAATAATGGAGAAATTAGAATGTTGTGAGGAAGAGGTTATTGAGTTGTTACGTTCTTGCATAAGTTTGGTATGAGAGTGGTTAGAGATCCTAATTTATAGGAGTTTGTTCTAAAATCAATTTGTTTTTCTACAACTATATATTTAATGGATTTCTAATCAATGAAAAATAGAGTGTGTGAGCGTAGTCTCACTTGTGTGAGCCCGTGTTGCCTCATTGATTGATGTGTTATTATCTGATTTTTTTATTTGGGTTTAGACATGCTCGAGGATTAATAAGATCATATATTCCCAAAAAATTCAACGATCCAGAATTCCTTTTGATCTACGGTCTATAATGATTTTCGGGCTTAATATACATGGGATTTAACCCTTCACTTTGCTCCCGAAAAATCCAAAGGTTTAGCATCCTTTTTCTTATGAATGTATTACAATTAATTTGGGCCTAGATGTGCATTCATTTTTATGTTGTCTTCCATGTCCGAAGGATCCCATCCTCCATACTTGCAAAAAGTACAAAAAAATGGTTTTGTATAAATAATAATAATTTGTAACATGATCTTTATTAAACTTATATGTTATCCTCCTATTAACTTCCAATAAATATATATAATATATGCATTTAAATATTTTTAATTACTATATATAAACTATAATATATATAACTTATATATATGCGTAATAATTAATATATAACATAATATATGCATATATGTATACAATACATAGCATATAGAAATGAAAATATCTCAATTTGATTTGCTTTGATACTAAGTCTTGCTTTGATACTAAGTCTTAGCATATATGAACCAAGGGAAACTGTCGGTGCAACCCTAACTAGACCATTTATAGGATGTGATTTTTATTTAACCATTAGAAGCAATAGCATTTGTTATTAAGTTTGTGCAATGTCGAAGTATATGGAAAATAATAAGGATATCCATTAGAAGACAAGAAAAATGATGTTTACATATACTAAAGGCATATGAGTTGGGAATTGTGATTTCCTTCAATGCGGTGAAGATTATGAAAAAAATTAATTCGCATACTTTTGCTCAGTCGGTTTTGTAAATGAGAGAGGTCCCATACCTAGCTTGCATTACAAAATTTTAGGGATTAAATATTTTTTTAAGGTAATTGAAATGAAATCCAAATGGAAAGAATTAGTGAAACTCAAAAAAAATTGGAGAGATATTTTGAGCTACAACAAGGTCAAAAACTTGACAGCCCTTTCTGAAGAGGTGAAAACCTTGATAGTTATGATGATTCAATTTCAGGGCTCTACCTCCTCTAAACAACCTTCACACCCATAGGGCACTCACTCCTCCCATTATATGGCCTTTCATTCTATCCCCCTTCACTGTGAATTGTGTCTTCCCAAAGATGAGATGAATAAATTTGATGGCTCAGACCCCACGGGTTGGGTCACTCAAATGGAAAATTATTTCTCCTTGCATGGAATTCTTGATGACTTGACCAAACTTCACACTGGTGTCCTTTATCTGGATCTTGAACGCTGAAAATGGTGAAAAAGGCATAAAAAGTCACACATAGGCTATCTTGCTTGGACCCAGTTTATTGCAGACATGTATGAATTCTTTGACATTGACACACAACATTCAGGTCATTTGACCAAGCTAAAATAGTCTGGTACAATGAAATAATATATCGCTACTTTTGAGAAAATGGCTTTGCGAACTGAAGGCATGTCAAACACCTTTTTTTGTGAATGCTTTATTAACAGCCTTAAGGATGACATTCGAGTTCATGTCCCCATGGCTCACCACCCGACCTGGATTTTCTCTACTCATTGTGCCAAGGAAGAACACTAGGTTGTCTCTTCCCAAATAAAAAATCTCTCCTTTATTTCCCACCTCGACCCACCAATACAACACCTCCTTACCATCCTCTTAAGATCTAGAAATTGACTTGCGCTGAAATGTTTGAACGCCGACTTAAGGGTCTTTGTTATAACTATGATGAAAAATATTTTCTAGGGAACAAGTGTAAGGAGAAAAATCCTTTTATGACCATGTATAAGGACGTTTATGAAGATGATGGATATATTTCCCCCTCTGGACCACTACCCCAAGTCGATGATCCTAGACCACCCTCTAATCCACCATAAGTTGAGCCACTTATCTCTCTGAATGCTCTCACTAGTATCTTTGCTCCCAAAAATATTAAGTTAATTAGGTATATCAATAATAAAAAAGTAATTATCCTTGTCAAAAGTGGTAGCACCCATAATTGTATTCATTGTTGCATTGCTCAAGAGGCCCTATGCTATATCTTTGTAGTCAATAATTTTCAAATCATGATTGCTAATGGAGGTTCCATGAAATGTTGGGGTTGTTGTGAAAATGTGGGCCTACAAATTGGTCATTATCACCTGAAATCCCACATGTTTTCTATTGACATGGGTGGTTGTGATATTGTTTTGAGTGTTGAATGGCTAGGCACAGTAGGCCCCATCACCATGAACTTCAAGGAATTAACCATTTGTTTCCAACATGATGGACAATAATACCACTTCCAAGGCATCACTGCAGGTTCCCTTGAGATTATCAACTCACACAGAATGGAGAAACTCCTATAAAAATGTCATTTTGGTATTATTTCCCAATTGCATGACATTCACGCAGTTGAGGCCCCCTCACCCACTGTTCATCCTGACATCCAGTTTCTCTTCTCCAAACAAAAAATTATTTTTGACAATCCCCAAGGGCTTCCCCCTTCCCATGACACCCATGATCATTCCATCCCACTTGTCCCTAGTAGTGTTCCTCCCAATGTCCACCCTTATCGTCACCCCTTTGTCCAAAAAAATGAAATTGAGAAAATTGTTTATGAATTTCTAGCAGCGGGTGTTATTTGTCCTAGTACCAACTCTTACTCCTCTCCCATCATTATGGTACTCAAGAAAGAAGGTACATGGCGCATGTTTCCTAATTTTCGAGCCCTCAACAAAATTATTGTCAAAGATAAATTTCCCATTCCTGTCATCGATGACCTTTTGTATGAATTGAGGGGTGCTCAATTCTTTTCCAAAATTGATCTACGTTCTGGCTACCACCAGATATATATGAAATATGTTGATATTCCAAAAACTAGTTTTCAAACTCATCAAGGCCATTATGAGTTCTTGGTCATTCCCTTTGGCCTATGTACTAATGCACCCTCCATTTTCCAAAGCCTCGTGAATCATGTCTTCCACCCTTTCCTCCATCAATTAGTAATGGTCTTCTTCAATGATATCCTCATTTATAGTAAAACTTGGAAATCCCATCTAGTGCATGTGGATTGTTGGCACAGGGGCAGACCCGGGGTTCAACGCTTCAACAACGCACAAAATAAACCCTAACTACTAGCCCTTTCGGCAACACCTGCGAAGCAGATGAAGTCTCACCCGAGGTAGAGGTAGGGGTAGTTGTAGGACTCAAGTGTCTACAACCTAGTTGGGACACAGATCTGTGATTACCACACTTTAGCAGATCACTTAGCAGTTAACATTCATTAGTATTTAACCCTTGTTCACATCGTAGGTATAAACCCTAATTACAGAGCAACGCAGTATTCAATAAGATCTAACACATCCAAGCACTTAGCACAGATAAATAGATCAGATCTAGCATTCATTCACATTACTAATCACTAATCTACTATATCATATGCATCTAAACATACATAAAGGTAACAACACTAAGCATAAATCACATCAATCACACAGAGAAACCATAACATAGGATATACATGGTTCACCCCCAGCCTGGGGCTACGTCCACCAACTCTTCTTCTTCTTTATTATCTTCTATCAATCTCCTTACATGCACAGAGCATCAAACCCAACTCCGCATAGGACATGAGATCTATGTGCACCTTGCCAAATCCACCTTCCCCGAGTTAGTTCATAGCACAAAGCTTTCTTACATAGTCTACACACAAGCCTCTTACAATAACTTGCACATAGCTCTGCAAGTCTGAACACATAGTATGCACAAAGCAATCACAACTCTTCGCACTTAGCACACTGGCCTCATTACACCACTTACTTACATCGCCTAGCTATCTATTTATACTTTACAAAGTGGGTCTAAACATGGGTAAACCCATGGACCGACATCCCATACCCGTTACATAAACCCAAAACCCAAAAAGTGCGCAAAAGGTGGCGAGATCCATCTTCAACCAGCCTATCAAAGTCACAAAATTGGTCAAACATGACCAGCGTTTCCACAAAACCTGGTCAAGGGCCAACATGCCCCTAACACTCACCTGTGACTCGTCCTGAGTCACTCTGATCTGGGTAACTCTACCTCAAACGCCTCGAGTTTGGATCGAGCTGCTTCGACCTGTTGCTTCACCAGAGCCTCCTGCTCGGTGAACTCCTGAATAAATTTCTCGTTCACAGGTCCTGCCAAGCACTGTTCCACCGAGGTGACCACTTGTTCTAGGTGTGCACCTTGTCCTTCAATTTCCTCAAAGAGTGTGCAAGCTTCATCCTGCACTAGTTGGAGCCTCTGGATCACTTCCATGACTTTACTCTGGATATCATTGACTTGTTGCTGAATCGTGCGCCGTTCTTGGGACCTTTTGATTCTCTCGACCGCTGACAATGGCTTCAAATGTGCTTGCATTGTTGTTGCTTGTTTCTTTGCTTCCTGGAGCTGTGAATCCAATGTCTTTAGTTCAGGGTCCTCTACAAGGCGCTCATAGGTCTATGCACTTCGACTACTGAGTTGTGTTGGCACCCTGGTTCTTAATGAAGGCATAATGCGCGGACGCATTCATGCAAAACTTTTAAGTTTAATATGTACTAATTTGGGGTCTCGGCCTATGACAGGAAGCGTAGATTATGTTGAAAGAATGAATGAAAGCGAGTAAACCATATGAGGAGAGGATCGATTAAATCCCAACACCCCAAGACCAAGAACCAGTACTAAAGTATGACAAAATTGAAATCCATGCAAGAATGTATTGGGTATGAATGTGGCCAAGGATAGTGACACAGTTGTTAAAAACCCATTTAAAATGGAGAATTACGTT